>JASAMX010029803.1:0-12086 GCA_030248175.1 Microlaimidae sp. YZB2_3 | reverse complement strand
GCGGAACTTGAGCTTTAGCCATTTGATTCAGAAAGTAACACATGTCAGCCCTACGGCTTACTTAATTATATCTGTATTTTTCAAAAATTGAAACCTTTTCATTAAAAAACTGAATTGTAAGCTTCACTATAAAATTTAAAAAAACTTATTTTTGGTAGTAATTAGCAAGGATGATCGTTATTCCGTCTTTTTTTAGTAAATATGTTTCTAGCATACAGATGTTATTTTTAAAAAAAAATTTAACCCGTTTATGGTACACTCTTTAAAAAAAGCTTTTTAATGAGGTATCTTATTTAGCTGCAATCCTTTTGCTTCTTTTTTTTTTTTTCCAGCCCAATTTGTGAAAAAAAAATGTTGTCCAATAAAAAAACCTTCATGTTGATTTTTCCAAAAAACAAGAGAACGCAGTCTTCTCGTGACATTCCTTAAATTGTAAGCTTTGGACCCATGATACCTGATTGAACCTAATTTGTTTAGCGGTTGGAAAGAAGAGTCCACATTCCCTTTGGTGAAACCGCGTCGTCCAGTATAAAAAGGTATTCATGTTTATCTTTCCATAAAAACGTAATATTTCAATTCAAAGACAAAAAAAAAAATAAGCCAATTCAAAGACAAATTTTTTTATTTTCAAAGTCCATAGGTTCCTCCTCTTTGTAATAACGCGTCGTCCAGGCTAAAGATATCCATGCAAAATTTTTCCAAGTTTCAACCTTTTTAAGACATTCCCCGAACTGTAAGCTTTGTAATGATATAAATTAAGTAACAAAATCCCTTTTGTGGTTGGGGAGCAAGATCAGTCCCTTCTTTAGTGAAAAAAACGAGTGTCCAGTATAAAGATGACCAAATACATTTTTTCCAAAAAACATGATATTCTGGTTTTGGTATTGCCAACTCTTTCCAATAATTTTGAGCCAATTCAAAGACAAAAATTTTTGAAAAGTTTTAAAATAAAAATCCTTCCTTTGGTGAAAATGCGTTGTCCAGTATAAAAATGTCTATCAATTTTTTTTTTTGAAAATTTAACTCCCTTACAGCGTTTCCTGGGGGGTATAAGCTTTTCAATGATACTTCATTAACCTAATTCTGCGGAGTGGTTCTGGAGGAGCTAGGGAACACACACACACACACATTAACGTCTATTGATACATAGATTTAAAACCGGGCGCCAGTCTTTTCTTATTGAAGTCTCAGGGTCTAAAAAGACCTTTTTTCTTTCCAAAATTCCAGCTACGCCCATGTTAGTAAAGTAGTATCGTAAAAAAAATTTTAAAAATTTTTTTAATAATATGAAAAAAAGTCATGGTTTTATACCGAAGTAGTAGTAAATTTTAAGATGAATTAATTAAATCAATTCAATTATTTATGATAAAAATAATAGTGATATTTACTTATTATTTGTATTATAAATAGAGCTAACCCACTTTTTCTCCTGTAATGTTTTTTCACTTAAATGGACAAAATGCCAATACCAAAAAATAGTGCATTCTTTCTTTCTAGTAAATGTTGTCCAACTAATATTAATATCTGAAACTTTTACGCTTCATCATTCATTGATCATTTCGCGTGTGATGTTAGTCTTTAAATTTTTGACTTGCCTATTTGCAGAATGGTGCACGACCCTAAAAAACTGAAATTGAAAAGTAAAATAGGTTTAAAATAGTTAAATTTTGTTATAAAAAATTGAAAATTTATCAAAAATGGACCATACCGTATTATATTTCATTTTTAAACGGGGGGGGGGGGCTATTTCAGGACTGCTCAATATCCAGTATTTGCTAAATATTTGTCTTATTTAAATTATATAACCCTTTTAAATTTGGTACTATTTTTTTCCGCTTAACATTATAATAGATTAAGATAACACTTTAAATATTACCAGCCAGAGTTCTTGTTTGTTTTCTAAAATAATTTTCTTTTCCGCTTAACACTAGACAGATAGCTCTTTAAATGAAACCAGAGCTTGTTTGTTTTTCTCAAATAATTTCGAAATTATTATAACTGGGTTACTGATTTAAAATTGACTGAGCCTTAACCTCGGTCACGCTGTGCTGCCAATTATGCTGTCTCGCTAGATAAATCGTCATGTCATCATAGTACCAACTATCTCTACTTCATATTAGGCCCCACCAGAAACGAGATGTCCACAGAATATGATATGTTTTTTCGCTTTGAGGTCTGGAGAACTGGCAGACTCTACACACTTGTCAGCACAGGACTGACAGCAACATTGCAGACCGGTGCCCACATCGTGGCTCGAAGGGCCCATGGGACCAAACTCCTGTTAAACTGCACTAATCTACTAGGTCTCAGCGTGAGGAACATTACCACAACGCTGAGTCCCAAAGACATAATGGTGGACAACCAAGACTATTTATCTTAATTTTTTCAGACACCCCAGAATAATGGCAAAAATTACAAACTACAACACTGACTGGCGAAATAGCAGCCGATTTCTGAAACACTGGTTGAATTTATGTGAATAACCCTATTGTTATTTTGGATACCGCGTCAAAGTGATGGAGGAGCCGACAGCTTCCGTTATGTAATGCCCACTATCAGGGCACCGCGCGGCTTGCAGTAGCGCAGCGCCATCAGAGTATCCGCCGTTTCTCACTAAAACGATTATTTTGTTTATTTTTATTTTTATTACTTATTTTGTCTAAGGACAGGGCCCGGGGGGAGCGTCTCCTCGGGGGGGCCACATTCGAACATAAAAAAGCAAGTATACGCTGAATTAGAGTTATATGCATCCAATTGTTTGTCAGTAGTTTCGGATGTTGTTGTTGCATTGACCGGACCTGTGCACGGTTCGAAAATGTCCCCGTTTTGTTAGTGAATGTAGCCCCCCCTCCAAAAAAAATTGCTTCCCGTGCTTTTTACCCATTTTGGAAATGCCCCTGCTAGAACCCCCCAGGACTAACCCCACCTGTTAAAACGTATTTTATAGTTAAATAATTAAATATTACAATCCACGAAAATTACCGGACTGACTGATGAAAAAACACACGTCATCTCTGAATATTGGAGTGTTTCTGTCCAGAAAGTCGCTGGCCAACTCTACCATAACGGGAAGCTCCGTCAACTCCTCCACCACTTGACGCGTCTGCAAAACAATAACAATAGGGTTATTGACTTAAATTCGACCAGCTTTAATTTCGGCCATCGGCTGCTATTTTTGCCATGCACGTGTTGTGCTGTTGTGGTTTGCCCATCTCGTTCATCCTTCTGGGGGTCTGAGAAGATTTAAGAATATGGCGGCTTCCTTAGGTTGTCGCCATAGGTCTTTGGGTCTCAGCGCCGTGGGTTTCCACAGCGCTGAGACCCAAAGACCTGTGCAGCTGAACAGGTGTTTGGTGTCATGGGGGCCCTTCATACAATGTGGGCACCGGTCTGGAATGTTGCTGTCGATCCTGTGCTGACAAGAGTTTAGGAGTCTGCAGTATTCAGACCTCCACTGCGATAACGTCGTTCTGCTGGATCTCGGTAGGTCTTTTTCAGAACTTTTATCTCTGGTGGGCCTAGTTATGAAGTGAGTTAAGTATGGCTATATAGATGACATGACGATTTATCTAGCGACACGCATTTGATTTCATAACTTTGCGCACGGCGAAAATAACAGCCGGTGACCGAAATTAAGGCTGGTCGATTTTAAATAAGTAACCCAGTTATAATAATTAGAAATTATTTGAGAAAACAAACAAGCTCTGGTTTCATTTAAAGAGCTATCTGTATAGTGTTAAGCGGAAAAAAAGAAATTATTTGAGAAAACAAACAAACTCTGGCTGGTTTTATTTAAAGTGCTATCTTAATCTATTATAGTGTTAAGCGGAAAAAAATGGTACCAAATTTAAAAGGGTTATATAATTTAAATAGGACCAATATTTACAAATACTGACCTGTGGGCGGTCCTGAAATGCACCCCCCCCCGTTTAAAAATGAAATATAATCAGTATGGTCCATTTTTGATAAATTTTCAACTTTTTATAACAAAATTTAACTATTTTAGACCTATTTTTACTTTAAATTTCAGTTTTTTAGGGTAGTGCACCATTCTGCAAATAGGCAAGTAAAAATTTAAAGACTAACATCGCACACGAAATGATCAATGAATGATTGAAGCGTAAAAGTTAGGGGTGTCAATATTATTGGACAACATTTTTTCTAGAAGGAAAAAATGCAGTATTTTTTGGTATTGGCATTTTGCAATTTAAGTGAAAAAACATTACAGGAGAAAAAGTGGGTTAGCTCTATTTATAATACAAATAATAGGTAGATATCACTATTATTTTATCATAAAATAATTGTATTGATTTAATTAATTCCTCTTAAACTGCACTCTACTTTGGTTTAAAACCATGACTTTTTTCATATTATTAAAAAAATTTTTAAAATTTTTTTTACGATACTACTTTACTAACATGGGCGTAGCTGGAATTTTGGAAAGGAAAAGGGTCTTTTTAAACCCTGAGCTAGAATAAGAAAAGACTGGCGCCCACTTTTAAATCTATATATAAATAGACGTAATGTGTGTGTGTGTGTGTTCCCTAGCTCCTCCCGAACCACTCCACGGATTTAGGTTAATGAAGTATCATTGAAAAGCTTATACCCCAGGAAACGCTGTAAGGGAGTTAAATTTTCAAAAAAAAAAATTGATAGACATCTTTATACTGGACAACGCATTTTCACCAAAGGAAGGATTTTTATTTTAAAACTTTTAAAAAATTTTTGTCTTTGAATTGGCTCAAAATTATTGGAAAGAGTAGGCAATACAAAACCAGAATATCATGTTTTTTGGAAAAAATGTATTTGGACATCTTTATACTGGACATCGTTTTTTCACTAAAGAAGGGACTGATCTTGCTCCCCAACCACAAAAGGGATTTTGTTACGTAAGATATCATTACAAAGCTTACAGTCCGGGGAATGTCTTAAAAAGGTTGAAACTTGGAAAAATTTTGCATGGATATCTTTAGCCTGGACAACACATTATTACAAAAAGGAGGAACCTATGGACTTTGAAAATAAAAAAAATTTGTCTTTGAATTGGCTTATTTTTTTTTGTCTTTGAATTGAAATATTACGTTTTTATGGAAAGATAAACATGGATATTTTTATACTGGACAACGCAGTTTCACCAAAAGGAAGATGGACCCTTCTCTCCAACCGCTAAACAAATTAGGTTAAATGAGGTATCATTGCAAAGCTTACAATTTAAGGAATGTCACAAAGACAGCGTTTTATATTTTTTTTGGAAAAATCAACATGAACATTTTTATACTGGACAACATTTTTTCACAAATTGGGATGGACCTTTCTCCTCAACTACAAAAGGATTGGGCTAAATAAGATATCATTAAAAAGCTTAGAGTTCAGAGAGTACCATAAAGGGGTTAAATTTTTTTTTAAAATAACATCTGTATGCTGGACAGATCTTTTTTACTAAAAAGACGGAATGGATCATCCTTGCTAATTACTAAACGAAATGAGTTAAATGAAATATTATAGTGAAGCTTACAATTCAGGGAATTATCTTAAAAGGATTGATTTTTGAAAAATACAGATATAATTGTGTCAGCCGTAGGGCTGACATGTGTTACTTCTGAATCAAATGGCTAAAGAAAACCAATTACACTCCAAGTTTTTACTCTTGCCGGCCCAAAAGGTCTACAGTCCACATCCCTAAAACCTCCATGACTACGCCCATGTGTCCCAATTTTCATTAGTAGTAATTTATATTTTATTAAAATGAATAAATCTTAATTAAAATAAAAGCAATACCGCGATAGCAGAATGGTAACTGGTTCCGCAAGCGATAAAAATCAATCTTCTGCACCTTTTTATTTCCGGAACAAACTCCTAAAAAACATTCCAAAGCGTTTTTAACTAATTTTCAAAGTCAAATTAAAATGCAATGCATTAGTGTCAGTCTGTAACTTTTTACAGCTGAATAGATTGGCAGATAGAGCAAAAAAACTGCATAGAGAGGGAGGACTCATTTATAATATAGTAAACAAGACAGTGCGCAGTCATAGATGAGAAAGGGGGGGGGGCAGGGTGGGGTCCACTCACCCCCCCCCTAGCCTCGAAATTTCGGGGGCCCCCCTAGACGAAAATCTAGGGGGCCCCCCTCCCCCCAAATTTCCGAATTTTTTACCCCTGACCCCCCTCTAGATTTTGAAATCTGACGCCCCCTCCCCCCTCGGGAAAATTTTAGGTACCTTTTTTATACTAAATTTTCTTCCAAAAACGTGAATTTTCATCACATATTCATGCTTTTACACACTTTTTATACATGAATATGGCTTTTTATTCAATAAAATGTAGTATTATCCTATAAAAAAGACAATTATTAAAGTTATTATGGTTTACAACTGTTTTGCTTTGGACACTGACCCCACCTCCTCTAGAAATGCAAAATTTCGCACCCCGGGTCGACCCCCCCTAAAAAGCTAGGGGGGGTCCGGACCCCCCTGGGACCCCCCTCCTAGAATTCAAAATTCGATTTACCCCGGGTAACCACCCCCCCTAGCTTCCCCGACCGTGCTCACCTATGTGCGCAGTGCGGTCATTTATTATTTAACAAAAGCCCAATAAGAAATAATGACTAAAGAGCCTGATGATTTAAACACCACAAGCTCTTTTTTTAGATATTTAAAACACTATTAATTGTTAAACAACTCAAAATACCCATCCTAAACAGATTCTCCACCCTCGTCCCCTATTATAAGCACGACTGTTTTAAGAGAGAAAGGAGAGGGAGTAAGTAGGGTTTTATACACCCCCTTTCTAAATTGTCAGAACTACTGACACAACACCCACCTTTTAAAACTTTAAATCCTCATCTCCAATTTTAAAAAAGGGTCCCAAAAAGACAAACATCAGTAGAAACAAACGGCGATTTAAAATATTCATATTTAAGTCAACACAAAAATTCAGCGAACACCTGTATATCACCCAAAAATGAAAGAGAACATACCTTTATTCCGCCTAAAATCACATTCCCTTGATCGAAATTTACTCGGCCACGCATGGTGTTGACTGCACTCTCTGGCTGCTCGAATATTTCCTTCTGCATAAAGCTTTTGTAGTTACCTTTCATGATCTCTTGCAACTCCATATTCAATAACTGCACTTCGCTGAAAATAAAAAAATGCTATTAATATTTTGCTTAGAACAGCGGTGTATGGTATAATCAAAATACCCTGGAAAGTTGTTCTGGAGTGGAAAGATTAAACAAGGTAAAGAATGAGTGGACAGATTAAACAAGATTTAGAAATGTTGGAGGGAGGTTGATTAAAATCTGAGATACGGTTTTTTACCACGTCATTTCTTTGGTTTGGTGTACTGATTTTATCTTGACGGACAAAGATTAAAAGATATTTAAAAACGCTAGTTTTAGGTCAAAAATCACTTTTTGTTACTTTACTTTTGCATTTTCTTTGTTTTTGCTTAATTACCGATTTAAACCTTAAAAAAAATTTTAAAAGAGTAAAAAGCCATTAAATTTTTTTGTTTCTGAAAATTTGGGAAAGCAATTACCCCTTTGCACTGATTTTACAGTGTGAAAACAAAGTTGTTTCCAGAAATAAAAAAGGGAGGACTGGGTGGGGACAAAAAATGTAAATAGGAAGTAGGGTAGGGTGAAGTAACCGTGTAACGTCCCTAAAAGTGGTAGTTCGGCTTGTTTAAGTTTCTTGTTAGCTAGGTGCTGCTGGACATTACAAAAGTTGACGTTTGCTGTGAGTACTAATGTCAGATGTATGTTTGACAAAAATGTGGCAAGGTCGCTTTATGTACACTATATTATACCCACTATAGGCCCAAGCATAGGTGGGCAGCCTCTCGGATTTTGGGAGGTATACCCGACCCCCAAAATTTGGGGGGGGAGGGGTGTCCCCAAATTTTTTTCAGGGTATACCTCAAATACCCCATTTTTAGCGTTTTTAGTACTGGGAACCCCATAGGTGGGCAGCCTCTCGGATTCTGGGGGGAGGGTATAAGGGGGGGGGGGTGTCTGGCAAGACCCAAATTTCGAGGGGGGTGTACCCAATATTTCCGCGCTGCCTTTAAATCGGCTTAAAACGCGTAAAAAAACGTAAAACAAGCTTATAAATGCTTTAAAACTGTGTACAATTAAAATAAAACCTTATTGCATAAATTTTATTTTTTAATTCTTTTAATAATAATTGTTTATATATTCTTAGAATTAGATTATTAGAAATCATATTTTTTTAATAATTACGTAATAATAGAATAGTAATTATATTGTCTTGATTATAAAGTCAAGTATCACAAACTTTTTAATCCACATCTTATATTTAATTAAAGATTATATTCATACATGGGCGTAGCCAGGGGGGTCTAGCTAGGCCCCCCTTTTGGGTCGGCAAAGGAAAAAATTTGAAGTTCGACCCCCTTTTGGGTTGCTAAGGATAAAAATTTGGGGGTCTAGAACAGTGGCGTGTCCAGAATTTCATTTGGGGGGGCGGTCTGGGGGGGTAAATACTAACTCTGAAGGGAGGTCTGGGGGCGGCAGCCCCCCAGTAAGGAGGGTCTGGGCCTGGGGGGCGAGAGCCCCCAGCGGGGTCAAGGGGCAGAGCCCCTTGTCAGGGGTGTCCGGGGAGCAGAATGCCGCGCTAAAATACACTAGAAATTTTAATTTCAGATGATGTTTATTACAAAATTTAAGGTTTTTTTATTCCTTTACATTTAAAACAGGTGTGTAAAACGTTAATAAAAGGTTAATAATGTTTAATTAATGTTTGTTGAATAAGAGGAGAAAAATGAAGTATATGACATAAACAAGGTAATAAACACTCTGCGCGAAGCGCGGAAAATTTTTTAGTCCTTTTATAACGCTTTAAAAGTTTTTTTGGGAGGCGAAGTTGGGGGGGGGGGGAGTGTCCCCGGGTACCCCAAATTTAAAGGAGGGTGTCAGCAAAATCCGAAATTTGGGGGGTATAACCCCCCAACCCCCGCCCCCCCCCCCCCTGCGCACCTATGGGGAACCCCCAAATTTTAGGGGGGGTGGTGTCCGGGGTACCCTCAAAATTTAGGGGGTTGTCGGCTATAGACGGGATTTTTGGGGGGTATTAACCCCTTCCTTACCCCCCCTGCCAACCTATGGCCCCAAGTGGGAGCACCGCCTTGCTTGCTGTTTCTTCACTGGATCCCGAGTTAAAGTTTCTTAACTTCTGGTTCTTTCTGTCTGTCTGACAGAGATAGTTTCGACTCTGCTTCGGACTCTTCTTTCCTCGAGATCCACACTGGGAGCTGGATTCCAAAACTCGTCCAGAACCAATCTCGAGCTTTTATAGCCCACTGGTCGGCCCACGTTTCCCGGGGACTTGGCCAGGATTTTTCATTCCCCACCAGTCACCGGGAACCGGGCTAGACAAGTGGGCTGGAAGCAACACCAAAACTATTTCTGCCAGACCGGCAAAAACTATGTTTTTTTATAAATTTAAATTAATTATAATTTTAAGTTATTAAAAACTTTATATTTTAATTTATTTTATTTAGTAATATGAAAATGGGGTCAACTCCATTAGCCTTGAAATTTTGCTCTCCTCCCCTAGAAAAAAATCCAGAAAAGTCCCTTCCCTCAAACTTCCGAATTTTGTTACCCTGAACTCCCCCCCCCCCTAAAATGTAAACGCAAATCAGTATTTTTACACCCTCTAAAAACACCCTACTACTGCTTTACGCAATAAAATGTAATATTATCTTTTAAAAACTACAATTAATAGTTTTCAAAGTGTTTTGCTTCGAATATCGGATCCCCCCTCCCGACCCCTTTTAGATTTCAAATGTTTTCACCCCAGGTCGATCCCCATCCCACTAGAAAGACAAGGCGTGTCGGATCCCCCTGAGACCCCCGCCTGATTTTAAAATGGCAACTGGGAAGGGGCAGGCGACCCCCTTCCTAACTTCGCCACTGCAAAGTAACACTGTGCGTGACCATAGGTGGGTAGCCTCCCGGATTTTGCGGAGGGGTATACCCGACCTCCGAAAATTGGAGGGAAGGGGGGTGTCCCAAAAATTTTTTGGGGGTATACCTCAAATACCCCATTTTTAGCGTTTTTTGTACTGGGACTTCCAAATCTTAGGGGGGTGTCCGGGGTACCCCCAAATCTTAGGGTGAGTGTCGGCTATAATGGGGATTTTTGGGGGGTATATTCCCCCACCCCCCCCCCCGCCCATGTGCGTGACCATGCTAAAGTATATAGGGTTCGAGCATATGGTTAAATAATTTATTATATTATAATCTAAATATATTTTACTAAAATCTAATATAGTTCATTACTATTATACATAATACCGCCGTTACATTCAAATAAACAGTCACAATCAGTTTAAAATCACGCGACTCTGACTCGTAAGCTTTCCAGTTTCCGTAAGCTTAAAAAAGGCATAGTTACCAGTATTTTATGCACGTCTGATTTATTGTGTCATAGTAATGAAGAGCGTGTCGGACAGTCCAGACCAGTCTTGATGGAAAGACTGATCGGCGACAAACTACAACATATCGTCCTAACTATGGCAAAACTAGCCACAGTTCGTATAAAATGTGTGTCTGTGAGCTGTGACTCATTTTAAAATTGAAACAGGACCCTATTAACTACAGAATGAGTCACGTAACGTGGATTTTATTTCATAATGACAGTGGCTGATAGTAGCGAGTAGCGACGACATACATAAACCACATACCGGCTTTGGTTGTCTCCCACGGCCCCCGAACCAGATTCTGAGTGTCCTTTTACTCGATGAATTGTTAAGGCTATAAAAAAATAAATGTATACATGAATACATGAAACAGTTTATGCTATTATTGCACTATCTCGCCAATAAAATGATCCATTTCATTAGAGTCGTTGCTATGTATTGTTATGAATTTACTATAAATTGACTGTTTAGCCGGAAACATAGCTATTTTAAAACTTATTTGTTTAGAATGTTAAAAAAACTATAGTTTCGACAAAAATGTGGACTGAAATTTCTTTTTAAATAAGCGCATTTCACCCACAAAAGGTTTTGATAAAAATTATATTAGTGTATAATTTAAGCAAAAATTAGAAGCAATAATATATTAAAAGTTTTACTGCAAGTCAGCCATTTTGTAGCCAGAAAAGTTTTTCCAGTCCACTCCACATTATTTTTGTACAGAATTTAGTTGAGTGTGCGAACAAATAATCCAAGGTCCAAATAATCCAGCGCCTCCTGGATTATTTGTTCCCAAATGCGAACAAATAATCCAAATTCGCCGCGTCAGCGCCTGCCAAGTGCGAAAAAATAAGCCAAACAAAGGTTTCCCTAGGTCCAAATAATCCAAAATAACATTTTACATATTTTAATTGGTTTTAATATTAATTTTTTTAATTATAAATTCTTTTTTTTTTCAAATTTTTATTTTTATACAAAGATCAATATAAAATCATAATGACAAGAAACAAGTTTTTTGCATAAAATCCAATATTGTATTAATGTAGTACATAGTTTAGGAACAGTTTAATAAAGAGGAATTAATAGTATTAAAATTCCAAAATAAACATTGGACATTGATTCTGAATTTATCGTATTAAACTAGAAATGAATATGACAAATCTAAATTTGTATATTGTTAGCTTTTGAAATTAAACCTTTGAAACTCTTAAATTATCAAACTTTTAAATTAAAAACTCTTAAATTATATTCTTGAATTAAACTTAATCTCGACACTAAGACTGTGAATGTCAAGCTTTCTATGCCTCTTTTTGAACATCTTAATCCAGCAAAACCTTTGGAGCTCCGCTCTATTTTTGTACTAATTCTATGAATAAAGCTCCAGAGCTCTTCTCAATTTAAATTTCCGGAGTTCTGGAGCATATTTGAGGGCTGAAACATTATTAACATTAAGATCTGTCATTAACGTTCCAGTTCCATATCTATAAGAATTGGGACTTTTGGATAACCAGACTTTTTAAATTTAATTTGGAAGCCCAGTTTACAAAAATATAACTTTCACAAACATTTTGCTAACAGTTTTGTAAAAGAATACTTCAAAATAACGGAAAATCAACAACTTTGGTAGTAAAGTAAGGTAACTG
>JASAMX010029801.1:0-10335 GCA_030248175.1 Microlaimidae sp. YZB2_3 | reverse complement strand
AAACTTATATAATGTAAAATTTTATATATATATATGTGTGTAATGTAGTGTGTTTTTTTAGTTTTTTTAGTTTTGGTGGGACTTTCAAAGAGACATTTCAACATTGTAAAAATTCCAATTTCAAAAAAAGCATTATGTTTTATTTAATAAAATACTCTTCCCTTAAATCCTTTATAGAAGGTCAACTTATAGTTATATTATGCTGTACTGGCCCAATAATGGTGGTGAGTTCCATTATGGTACAAGATAATATAAACCGCGACACTGTACATCTGATGTACTAGGTGATCGGAGTTATGAGTAAACAAACAAACAAACAAACAAACAAACAACAAAATTCGTTGATATTATGTACATCGATTATGCTAAAGTATTCGATTCCGTGAGTCATAAAAAACTATTATTTAAATTAAAAAACTATGGCATTTGTTATGTACTTTTTGATTGGTTAAAAAGTTTTCTAATAGGAAGAAGACACAAATTCATTAGTGGCCATGGAATAACACGTTCTGATAAAAATTTGTTTCAAGTGGGGTGCCCCAAGGTAGTGTCTTGGGTCCCCTTTTGTTCTTGATAATATACATAAACGATTCGCCAAAATCAATTAGAGGGTCTACAAAAATCAAACTTTTTGCAGACAACGTAAAAGTTTATAAAATTATAGACAACCCTCAATCTTTTGATCAATTCCACATTCATTGAACGACTTTTATAATTGGTCCCAGAAATGGCAGCTAAATATTGCTTACCAAAAATGCAGCATTTTGTGCTTAGGGCACAACAACCCTAACAAACGTTACCATTTAAATTCCATAAATATTGAACGCGAAAATTTCATCCTCGACCTATGTGTAAAAATCACGCATAATCTCAAATTCTCAGAGCATTGTGCTGCTATTGCATCAAAATCAACCAGCCGAGTATCTATGTTGTTCAGAGCTTTTACCACAAATAACATGTCAGCTCTACTCAAAGCATGCATTACGTTCATAAGGCCGCTTTTAGAATTTGAGACTAATGTGTGGTCTCCACATCTAATAAAAGACAACAAAATAATTGAGCGCATCCAACATGTTTTCACACGTAAGCGTTATGCACGCTGAAACCTTTTATCATCGCGAAGGCTTAAAATTTTTTAATGGAATCGTTGACATCGACACTAAAATGTTTTTCTTAATAGATAAAAATCTAAAAACCTAAAATAATGGAGCTAAACTTCAAGGAAATAAGCATCGCCTAGATATAAGCAAATACTTTTTTAGTTATAGAATGATTAATCTATGGAACAAATCGCCAACAAACATAGTGCAAGCCAAATCTCTCAACTTGTTTTGTAAAAGACTAACACAGTTCTTTAATAAAAACAGCATGGAATAAAATCTGATAAATTTCCTTGAAATGTTAACTTTGCTTGATTGGTGGTAAAAAATATTTTTTTGTTGTACATCATAGTATTTTTTCTATAAATACCTGTGCAACTTTCATACAAAATTAAATGTTTTTTTGACTATTTGTCTTTTTTTGTATGTATGTTATATACTGTATTAAATAAACCAATAAACTTAAACTAAAAACCTTAATGCCAAACTGATTGGGCTGAAAGTTCGAAAATTTTTAAGCAAAAATACCACAATTAAAATAACGTATGTTTTATAATAAAAAATTTTGGGTTTCATAAAAAACAGTTTTGAGTGATGTAAGAATTTCATTCTTTATAGTCAGAATACCCTTTTAATATTAAATACATGTTTTCGTTGTGAAAGTTCCCCAGGATACAACAGGTAGATAATAATAATAACAATGTTTGTGTAATATTTAAATTTGTTTGTTTTCTTTTTTTATTTTGTTCGCTGGTTTAGGGAGATTTGGGTTGGATGACGCGAGGTTCAATGGTGGGTCCTTTTCAAGACGCTGCTTTTGCTCTTTCTCCGAGGTCTGTTCTAAAATTGTAAAAATTAATGATGTTCCTATTCTCCAATATCATGCTCCGGAGCTCCGAGAGGGAGCTTCGGAGCTCCGCCTTTAAAATGAGCGATTTCAAGCTTATTTAAGCTTGAAATATATTTTAAACGACTCTAGCATATTTGTAGGACTATTTTTATTGTTTTAAGTAAGTTTTGGAAAAAATTTAGTTTACAAAAAAATTTTAACAAAATAATTAATGCCATCCCTCTTTAATTATTCACGAGCTTAGTATAAAAATAGGGCGGAGCTCCGGGGGTTGCTCGGAGCTCCTAAAAACGGAGCTCCGCTCCGGAGCTCTGGGATACATCACTAGTTAAAATACGTCATTTCTTGCGTATTCAACCATAAGTGGGAAGCCTTTCGAATTTCAAGGAGGGGGTGTTATACCTCTCTTCCTCCTTAATTTTTGGGGGAGAGTATCAAATTTTCGGAAAACTTCACATATGTTTTAAGTTATTTTATCCGCAGTTTACTATTTACATTTTTTTATAAGTTTTGATAAAAAATTTAAGTTTGTTTAAAATGATTGAGGCTGGAAAAAATTATTAAGTGAACATATTGTGCTGATGGTAGGGTTGATTCAGACCTTAGTTATATTAATGTTTAGCTTATCATTAAATCTTAACCAGTAATAAAATTTTTGTTAAAATAAACCGAACCGTTAGCAAGACATGCTCACCAAAAATTTATCTCCAGTCTCAATAGGCACCTTGCACTGGAACTCGGTTTATACATGGAGTATGCAATAAACATAGGGAGTCACCATAATGGATAATTACCGTATCTCCTACTTATCTTTCGTAATATGCAGATCAACCGATCGAAATTTCGCGCGCTCTCGAGAGTTGATCTGCATACTACAAAAGATAAGTAGGAGATACGGTAATCATTTATTATGGTGACTCCCTATGTTTATTGCATACTTCATGTATAAACCGAGTTCCAGTGCAAGGTGCCTATTATTCTGGAACAAACTTTAGTTTACAAAAAAGTATCGACAAAACATTTTTTGACCTTAACAAAATTACTCTTTATTTATTTAATTATAGGAAAGTAGCTCCTCCGAAGTTGCTCCAGAGCTCCAAAAAGCAAAACTTCGGGAATAATTAATTTGTAAAGCGTCTATAGTACCTTTTAAAAAAAAGATATTATATTTTGTAACTATTTTTTAGCACAATTGCAAATCCACAATACACAGATCCTCCCGTTAAAACTGTTCATGGTTATCACATAATTATGATCGAAGGAAAGAAATAGCCTGATTTATAGATCGCCGGGACCTGAGTTTATCCTCTTTAAACAACACGGTGGTTGTTAAAATTTTATTGTTATTAAAATGTACAATATTTATTGTTATTTTCACTTCATGTTTTATCTGCTAATAAACTTTTTTTTTATTTCCAGTTGTTTTTGTTTTGCAAAAAAACGCAACTGTACTGTTGTTGTAAATACAAGTGTTTTTTGTTTAATTTATTAAAATATTGTATTTTGTTTTAAAAAGTTTAAAAAAAATTGATTTATTTCACATAAAGCAGGATACGCAAAACCGATTTTACTTGAGGCAAATACTAAACATAACAATACCATAAAAAAATATTATCGCAGTGTGACACATTTGTGTCCCTTCATTTCTGACACATTTGAAAACTCAAAGTGCAAGCGTTAATAAAAGGCGATTATCTTTCCCTTTTCCCTGTCCGGCCTATGGTGTAATAGATAGCACGCCAGAGTCGACTGGAGGACACAGGTTCAATTCCTGTAGCGGTCAAATTTTTCAAAAAATTTAGCTGTCTAAATTTTTCAGCGCCTGGTTATTTTCGCTTTTATTTTGGGTCGTCACAACGGTAAAGCATATCTGACAGTATTCGATCTCTAGAGCTAATAAACGCAAACGCCAAACGGAGGTTCTGTTACTGCTCCAAAACCTAAATCGTCTTTAAGCGTACCACGCCCAATCTATAGATAATTTTTATTGATGTTTTGTTTAATTTGTTGATGACAAGGCCGTGATTTTGAAATTAGTTTATTATCATATTTAATGATTAATTTTATTGATTTTATTGATTGATTAATTTTACCAGTGTGTGAGGAAAATTGCAGCGGCTGCAATAATAATAATACGTGCACTAAAAGATTTGTTTGAGTCGTCAATATATTTTCTGGCACACGCAGTATTATCTTTGTAACCTTCACTTTCTACTTAATTATTAGTTTTAAACTCGCCTGAAGGCAAATAAAATTTAGCCGACCGCGAAATTTGCAGTATTGAATTGACTATTTAACTACAGAAACATTTAAAATTTTTTAATAAAGCGGATTAGTAACAAAGATTAAAAACTGTATTCTAATAATTATTTATCAAATATTTAATTTGTAATCTAAATGCAAATTTCTTAAGGGCCAAAGTTGGTTAATTTTTGTATATTTTGTATAAAGGTGAAATTAAAAAAAATTCTGCGTTTTTATTTTTTTTTTAAAAAAACGTCATTACCGCACAATTTTAATTGGTCTCCTCATGGCTGCATTCTAATTTTCAGCGACAGCCAGATATAATTCAATCGTAGCTTAATTCAGTAGATGTACCTATCAAAATCATTGAATTGATTGATACAAACGACCTATGAATAATTTTTAAAAAATATTTACCAAACCAAATAAAGGGCTAATGGAAATTCTTTACAAACTGGTAGTCTCAAACTATGTTAATTTGCGTTTAGAACAAACCTGTATCTCTAATATTTTACTTAAACTTCTTAGTTAGAATAAAATGGCTGAGAAGGGGACAGACATTGTGCACGAGGGAAGTTGCCATTGCGGCGCAGTCACGTGGAGGGTTGAAGCGCCGTCTATTATAACCGCATTGGACTGCAAGTGAAGTTTATTCTAGACTTTAAAAATCGTTGTTACTCTGACACAATGAGCCAGATGCGTCATAAAATGCTGCTAACTGTGACTCTTTTTATATCTTAACACAATTAATCTAAGCAAAATGAGTCAGAGTCACGTTGATTTTATACTGGTTGTGACTCTTTGTGTCAGAGTAACGACGAAATGCTCCGAGAATACACCCTGGTCAAAAACCATTGTTCTAAACGGAAGGAATCCCGTGCGCACACAAAGGACACCGCGCGCATAAAGGGACGCCCGCATTTATGTCTAATAACCGGCCCGCGCCTTTCTAATAACCCGCCCGCGCGGCATTTTTTTAGCCATATTTCCACCTTCATTTTGAAGCCCTGTTTTGGTGCTGCTCCTCCGACAACCTATCCCACGGAGCAAAACATTTATGACGTGATCACGAATACTATATGACATTTTAAAGCTAACAAAATTCTGAGGTGTATAGCACAAAAAACGGCCATTTCACGAAGTCAGGTGGCGAGATAAAGCGCCAATCATTACACTACAAGTAAATTTTACTTAAATGTAAAAATTATTCCGTACTTAAAAAATGCGAGGCAAATACAGTAGGAAAAAAGAGCCATTTCACAAAACTCGTAATTTAGAAAGAAAAAATATGGACTATGGTTGAATTATGTTCGACTGCTTTCCATAGGTGGGCAGTCTCCCGGATTGTTTTTGGGGGGTATACCCAACCCCCGAAATTGGGGGGTGTCCCAAAAATTTTTTGGGGTATACCTCAAATACCCCTTTTTAGCGTTTTTAGTACTGGGACCCCCCAAATTTTAGCGGGAGGGGGTATCCGCAAATTTTACAGTTGGTGTCGGGATTGTTGGGGGGTATAACCCCTCAACCCCCCCTGCCCATCTATGCTGCTTTCGTGAAATTGTATGCAGTTTATGGGAAGGCTAATAAAAACTTTGCCGTTTTATTTTAATAAATTTTTTTTGTATTTTTTTTGTATCGATCTTTTTACAAATACAAAATTGAATAAACTTTGGGCTTTAAAAATTATTTCTCTTCAAAATCAATTAATTTAATAAATAATTTTTAATAAAATAACTAAACTTTAATATTAAACCGTTTTTGTTCAAATTTTTGATTGATTTGTTATTATATTAAATCGTTATTTAAAAATGCATGTCAGCAGAATTGAAAAGCTTCAAAAATCTGAGGTGGATGCAGTTTCACTAAACAAAAAAATTGTAGATCGTATGATATGTTTTTTTATTTGTTGTTAATTTAACTGTAAACCAAGTATGTAGGTAGCATTTATTTTTTTAACTACAAAAATGCCTGATAATGGTAGTTTTAAATTGCCGAAACGTTGCAATAACTACTATGTTCAAATAAAAGTTTTATCGACTGCTTTTTTATGTTTAGTTTTATTCCGACCAGTAATAAATTGATATGGGGCAATTTTTCCTAAAAAACGGAGTCGTGTTAAGGTATTTTTTTGGGAAAAATGGCCCTATTTTTTAGTACGTAATTGAAATAAATTTAATATTTTAGGTTTAGGCTACGTAGGCCATCAAAAATGCCAACAAATATCACTAATAAATAAATATTTGATGTTTTAGCTGTTCCATTTGCCACAAAAAAAGCAATTATCACTTCATTGTGCCCGCTTCAAAATTTACATTAATAACGGTACCTTATATAATTCTTATTCTTTAACGATGTAATTTCTAAAACTTTGTAAACTATGTGTATAAACAAGTCATGGACAGACAAAATGGAATAGTGAAATAGTTTTGTGATTAGACATTTCTAAAAATATTTTTATTTAACAATGTTTTTTTGTGTACTTGCTAACAATTGAGTAGCATTTAAATGATTTTTCTATCAACAAATAGCCAGGCTCCAAGTTCTGTCCATTTAACGAGTTTAATGGTTTTATCCTATGTATAATTTATGGCAAACCTAATAACCTTTTCAATAAACAAAAATCCTATGTATGATTTATGGCAAACCTAATAACTATGGTTTGTAAAAAAATTATGTGGACTGAAAAAATTTTCGGAATGGGCATATTTAATTAATGAAAGTGTTAATTTGGACATATCAATGTATAGCTTACGTTGAAATCTTTACATAATCAAAGTTTTTACGGATTAGGGTCGATGGAGTCATAGGTGGGCGGGGGGTATACCCCCCAAAATGCCGATTATAGCCGACACCCCCCATAAAATTTGGGGGTACCCTGGACACCCCCCAGTTCTGAAAACGCTAAAAATCGAGTGTTTGAGGTATACCCCAAAAAAAATTTTTGGGACCCCCCCCCAAATTTGGGGGGTCGGGTGTACCCCCCGAATTCCGGGAGGCTTCCCACCTATGGGCATAAGTGAGCACGGTCGGGGAAGCTAGGGGGGGTGGTTTCCCGGGGTAAATCGAATTTTGAATTCTAGGAGGGGGGTCCCAAGGGGGTCCGGACCCCCCCCTAGCTTTTTAGGGGGGGTCGACCCGGGGTGCGAAATTTTGAAATCTATAGGGGGGTCAGGTGGGGTCCGGTGTCCAAAGCAAAACAGTTTTAAACCATAATAACTTTAATAATTGTTCTTTTTATAGGATAATACTACATTTTATTGAATAAAAAGCCATATTCATGTATAAAAAGGGTGTAAAAGCGTGAATATGTGATGAAAATTCACGTTTTTGGAAGAAAATTTAGTATAAAAAAGGTACCTAAAATTTTCCCGAGGTGGGAGGGGGGCCCTAGATTTTCGTCTAGGGGGGAGGTCCCAAAATTTCGAGGCTAGGGGGGTGGACCCCACCCTGCCCCCCCCCCCTTTCTCACCTATGCCTATGGATGGAGCTGAAGTTACTTGGAGCCGAAAATAAAAATCGCTGAAGCCTATACCTAAACCGAAACGAAGCCTTGAATAAGGTCCACAAATTTTTTGACGGCTCCAAGTACCTTACTTGCGACTCTAAAGACTCCGTACCGTTTCTACTAAATATATCCGCACCGTTAGCAAGATATGCTTATTCACAAAAAAATTTAGTTCACATCATTTTTGTACAAGCTAAAATAACATTTCCACCCTAAAATATCATGCTGCCGAGCGCCCCGTTCATTTAAAGCGAAGTTTTCTGCTAAGCTATATAGCGCCACCACTAACCGATTTGGGGAACTTAGATCTAAGGGTCCTAAGATCTAGGGCTGTTACGTAACGATTTTTCGCAACCTAAAAAAGAAGGGGAACTTAGATCTAAGCGGCGCGCAAACACGCGACCCTTTTAAAGAGGTTGTTCATTAATAACGCAACAGCTTTACTAGGACATTATAAATTCTTTTAAAAACCACTGAATTTTTAAACAATTATTGTTTAATTTTTTAAAACAAAGCTGTAAAAAATTGTTGTTAAAATGAACAATAAGTTAAAACGTTTTTTAGTATTAAAGTTACTTTATCCTATTAAATGGTCATGGTGTCGTTGTTTTTTTTTAGTTTAGACCCTTTCTTTATTTTAAAACAATTTAGTGATAGCATTAAACTTGTTAAAATATTTTGTTGTTTGTATTGTTGTTATTATTATGTTTTATAAAATTAAATTTGTTAAAAATGTTGTCATTAAAAAATAGATTTTTTAAAATTTTATCAAAAGTGGCGCCTGAACCAAATTTAATTTCATAATTTTTTTTAGTTAGTTTCAATATGTATTTTAGAGTTTTAATTAATACATATTTATTTACAATATCTAATAATATAACTGATAACGACAATTATTTGATATGATCAGAATATGAAATTTTACACTTATTTTATTTACAGATATACTTTTTAGTTATAATGATATAAATCCCAAGTTTTTTGGTAGATTAATTTTAAGTAATGGATGTACATTACTTTTTGAAAGTTTAAAAAAGTTTTCAGCAAGACCATAATCTTGGGCCATTTTATAAAAATCGTGTAAAGTAACTGTAATAAAAACGCAACTTACAGATATTATGCGCTTTTTGTGCGTTAATCTTGCCATGTCGTTTACTTCTGTTTGTATCCCGGCTCAGGCGTTAATCCGCCAATTATCCTCTGAAGCTTCCTTTTTTGTACGCTTCTGTATAAGTCAAATCGTGCCTTCTACTCCAGACTTCATAAACATAATTTGGCGCCACAGTCACAGCGGTCAGCCATGGAGGGAGGGAGACTTTTCTTTTGTTCTTTCTTCGCGGAAACATTTTGTCTTTATGTGGATTTTCTTTGTTTTTTATAAACTTTATTACGAATTCATGAGTTACAACGATTCAATGAGTTACAACGATTAAATAAACCCGAAAAAATTCGAAAAAAAACTAATAATGTTAATAATGGTTTAATTAACTGTATTTTTCGTGTAAAATATACTTCATTAACATACTTTTTTATTCACTCACATTTTAAATTAGATTTTTTAACTTGCTGCTTTTTTTGTATGTTGCGTTTTTCCACAAACATTTTTTAATGTTAGATAATTTTTGTGTAGTTTTAAAAAAGTATAATAGGACAAATTTATTTAAAACTAAATTATTTATTAGATTTACAAAAGTATTATGTTTGTTTAATTCTAATTTAATAATTTATGTTGTAGAGTTTAGAAAAAATAATTTTGTAGTTTTTAAAAGAGGGTATAATGCGTTAAAGTTATAGTAAAGCTGTTGCGTTATTAATGGACAACCTCTTTGAAAGGTCCGCGTGCTTGCGCGCCGCTTAGATCTAAGTTCCCCTTCTTTTTTAGGTTGCGAAAAATCGTTACGTAACAGCTGTAGATCTTAGGACCCTTAGATCTAAGTTCCCGTTACCCACTAACCACTTAAGCTTTATAACTTGGAAATGAAATATGTTACATATTTCAGTTTTTTTTAATTTTTTTTAGAACTGTCTTTTAAAAGTTGTGAAATTATTTTATTGCAGTTTTTTAAAACTGCTGTGCGCTCCCGGTATTTTAAAACCAAAATAATCACTATATAGTTGGATCACGCAAAATATTTAAATCTAGTAACATATAACTTTTAGGGTCAAACAAACTTAACCACTTACACATTCAACAAACAGGTCGCTCGACATTTGTTCTGCAAGACCTGCGGTGTTCAAAGCTTTTACATTCCGCGCAGCAATCCTGACGGTTACGGTAAGCATAGTTTACAATTTTTCGGTTCGATTTGTACTAGTTTTGTTCCCCTGAGCTCTCCGGAGTGACCCCCAGAGCTGAATTATTTTGTCAAATATTTTTTGCGTAAACAAATTTTTTTTTCAAAATTTATTTTATATAAACAATAAAAACAACCTTTAATATGTGCACGAAAAAATTTTAAAGATATTTTAAGTTTAAATAAGCTTCAAATGAAATAATAGCTCATTTAAGGGGCGGAGCTTAAGAGCTTTAAATGAGCTCCGGAGTTTTGTACACCGAGAACCTTTCAATTTGGTTCAATTTTTTTAAAGGAGTTGAAGCTTTAATTAGCAATACGTAACTGAGTCAAGTAGGTAAA
>JASAMX010029800.1:0-16837 GCA_030248175.1 Microlaimidae sp. YZB2_3 | reverse complement strand
TAGCCAAGTATATTCGTGGGCGCGGGCATTTTCAGACCGCGCACAGGTCTGTATATTATACAAAAACACACTACTCATTTAAACCAACAATTAGGTTAATTGTGACAGTTTTTAAACGCTATTTAACTTAGGCGGTGGCAACCAAGTCATTAATGAACATTTTAATAGTAAATATTTGTTCTAAATCAACAAAAAATTATATGGGGCTAAATAAATTGATTGATCTGAAAGTATTGTTGAGTATCCAGCAATGCGTTGATGTTGTATTATGATGATGTAAGTCTGTCAATTGTTTCTGGTTCGACGTAAAATTCCTGAAAATTAGTTGCCGTCGGAGACTGCTAAAGATCGTAGGCAGTGAAATGTGTCTCAAACGGACACTGCCTTTTATTACCAAAATTTTGACATTTAAGACAGATATCTGTGGTAGTTTAGTGTTTGTTTGTATAATTTTGTCGTTTTAGCTTAACTATGCGAAACTTATATTAATTAAAAAAATCAGTGGGCAAACATCTAAGACATACAGCCAGAGAAACAAACTAGCTTACCTCCGCGCAGAGATGGAAATAGCAAAGGAGAACGGTGGCTTCTGAACAGGTTAGGACTAGGATGGCAAAAACGACGAATAAGAAACCGAACATGTAATACGTCTGATGAGCCCTAAAAACAATCAATATTAAACTACACAGTTTTGTAAATTTTTTAATGCTAAGGACACAAAATCATGTTTCAAATTTTTAAAATTTTACTCACGTGTAAAATAAAAAAATTGCCCCATGTTTATCTAAAAACAAACTCAACTAAAAGTAAACGTTTTATAGTCTTATATCCGTGTTCACGAAACTAAGGTGGGCACGCCTGAGTGGCCACGTCGGCATGGCCACGCCAATTTTATAAATACGGCCTTTACTCACAATAGGTGGGCTGCCCCCTGGATTTTAGGGCGAGTATACCAGACCCCCGAAATTTGGGGAGGGGGTTGTCCCAAAATGTTTTTGGTGTATTCCTTAAACACCCATTATTAGTGTTTTTAAGATTGGGACCCCCCCCAAAAAAAAATAAAATTTAGGGGAAGAATGTCCGGGGTACCCCCAAATTTTAGGGTGGGGTGTGTCGACAGTTATCGTTTTTTTGAATGGGACAATTTAATCCCCCCTGTCCACCCATGTTCCTCACTATTATACCCTAATTATTTTGGCTTTATGTCATCTTCAACACTTAACAACAGATTTGTGCACTGCCCCCCGGGGTTTTATTGGGGGGGCAATTCTAAAACGGGGGGCAACGTTTTTGAAACAATAAAGCGAGGAGAAGCAGGAGAGAAAGAAAAAAAAGAAAAAAAAGGAGAAAAAAAGAAGGAAAAAGGGACAAAAAAAGCGAAAATAGGTCTAAAATGGCTAAAATGCATTGAAATAGGCTAAAAACTGCACAAAATTGCGATGATGGCGTCATCATAGGCAAAATGGCGTCATAATTTAGGATACTTTTTTCATTTTTTGGCGGGGGGGGGGGAGCAATAAAAGGGGGGGGGACAAATCCAATAACGCTGGGGAGGGGGCATTTTCAGACCGGGCACAGGTCTGTAACACTGTTAGATTTTTTTTAACACAGATTTTTTTAAAATAATGATGTCGACGCGAATCAGGTTTGTTTCCCATTAGAATTGAATGGCAAAACCCGTAGAATCGCTCTTTTTTATCTAGCATTCTTCCCTTCAGGCGAAACAGCATTGAGAATTGTTTCGAGTACACAAGAATGCAAACGTTAACAAAAAACTTTTTTTTTAATTATATTAAATAAATATTTTAATTTCATGGTATGGAAACCTAATGCACGATGAAAATTTGATAACAAACTGGCCCCAGTAAACAAAGACGTCTCACCCTTGAAACTCGTTGAAGCCGCATTTTTTTTAGAAAAATGACCTTTAGATTTATTAAACTTTTCAATACTGTTTAATCATAGGTGGGCAGGGGGTTGGGGAGTTACCCTCCAAAATCCCGATTATAGCCGACACGCGACACCCCCCCCTCCAAAATTTTGGCTAACTCGATTTTACTTGACTTTTATTTTTAAGGTTAAGCCTATGTGTTCCTAAGCCTAAGCGATAACAAATAGCTGCGCGAAAAAAGTTTAGGCTGTTTTTTAGGTTTTGCTTAGGCTTAGTAACGCCTAAGCCTAACCTTAAAAATAAAAGTCGAGTAAAACCGAGTTAGCCTAAAATTTGGGGGTACCCTAGACACTCCCCCCTAAAATTGAGGAGGGGGGTCTTGTCTCAGTACTAAAAACGCTAAAACTGCGGTATTTGATTATTGCCTCAAAAAAATTTTAGGGACACCCACCCCGAATTTCGGGGGTCAAATATACCACTTACCTCTTCCCCAAAATCCGGGAGGCTACCCACCTTGAGCTATGTGTTTATTCAATAAAAATTGATGTTGATAGTGCCTAATAAAAACGAAAGCGTAAAAAATTAAGTACGGAACTAGAAAATACCTACCAAATACTGTTTAAGATGAAAAAGAGCTGGATAAAGATGCAGCCGAAAGGCAGAATTCCGCCCATTAACATCCCCGGAAGCGGTTGGGTGTACAGGGATTGTTCCGGAACCTGCCTAGGGATCTGATTGGTTCGCACTGGATGCTCGATTGGCTATAAATCACAAATAATGAAAAGTAACAAAAACTTTCAAAATAAAGATGATAAAAAAGAAAACCCGGACGTTGCTTGGTGAACTGATTGGTTCTCACCTGGTGACCGTGACCTCAGTTAAAATGAGAGGAAGAACAAGAAAACCTTTATGAGGGTAAAACAATAAAAGACAGGCTTCACTGTTTTATTATCATTATTTCTTGTTTATACTTTCATTATTTTAAAATATCAGATATAGCTACTAAAATTTCGGTTTTTACTGATGGTTGTTTAATCCAGAAATTCATGAACTTAATCTTTTATTTTGTAAAAGCACACATTATAACGTTAGAAAAATTTCTGAGTTATCAAGGAGAGGAAATTTACACGTTTAACCGCCTCACACGAGACATTTAAAATAACTAGAATTGATAGTCGCAAAATGTATTTTTCAAATTGGTATGCTATATTATAAAACTCGAAATAATAAGTTTGTAGAGCGACACAGGTTTGCTTCTAACTACAAGCAAGGTGGAAACCCGTGGAATTGCCCGCGTTCGTTTTGCATTCTTCCCTTCAACCGAAACGGCACTCAAAAACCGTTTCGAGTACACAGGAATGCAATATTAACACTTTATTTTATCATTTTTCCTCATAAAAACTTTCGATATGGATCAGTCCAGGCATGAATTCATTTACCTTTATTACTAAATTTTAATCTTAACTTTTTTGCTAAATTTGATTCTCCTCTATTTAATTCATTCCTACTAAGAATAAAAATCAACCTACCCTTTTCTTAAAGCCGAAATAACTCCCGATGAATGTAAGCGGGATGGAAATTCCGCACCAAAGGCCCACCAGAGCTATAAGAGTACCGAACGGTACGGCCGCGCTCGATCCTTTGCTCCACAATAGGAGGTTGGAGATGAAAAAGATACCGAACACGATTCTACAACATAACGTTTAATTAGTCTATTCATTAACAATACGTGTTTCACAATTTTTTTTAAATTTTTTGCGTAATACTGAATAAAAATTTGATATTTTGTAGTAATAAAATCACATTATTTTTTGAAAAAGGTAAATTTTATTAACACTGTAATTCAACATAATAAAAATATCGCATACCCCGGACACAAAAAACTGGTCAATATAACGTTGCTTTTCCACAATGTTCCGCCAAACACTAAAACAAAAAGCCAGTCACAACCATTAGAAATACACTTTACGACGATTAAATTTTTGCTAACACAATTTTTATCTAGGAAGACTCAAAGAAAGGTATATTTTTATTGATTGTAATTAATCTTAAAGTCACAATTTAACCAGACAAATTATTATCTACGGTTAGAAGTCATGCTGCACTACCTTCCAAACGGGTTAATTTCATAAAAAATGTCCTGCAAAACTTAAAAATATGGCGAAATTAATTATTTTGTAAAAAAATTGTGGTGCGAAACAGGTTTGTTTCCAACTGTAAAATAGGGTGGAAACCCGTAGAATCGCTTCGTTTTTTTAGCATTCTTCCCTTCAACCGAAACAGTACACTCAGAAACTGTTTCGAGTACACAGGAATGCAACGTTGAGGGGCGTAGCCAGCAGATGAGGCCAAAGGGAGCGACAACTCAAGAAAAGTAAGGATGAAGATCCATCCCCTCCCCTTATCTTAAAATTTCATGGACTTAAGGTCTTTCCGTACAATTTTCAATTCACATCGTTCAATAAAAAACTAGTAGAAATACAGAACAAAAATTATTTTTCTGCTTACATAAAATGTATTTTATTATTTATTGTAATTATAGAGAATTATAATATTTTAAAATATACCAACGACGAATATCCGAATAAGCGGCAAAAAGTAGGAAACAAATGCGGTTTAAATATTTACAAATAATTTTTTTGTTTTGATTCATTGAAAAAATTATAATAAATCTAAATTAAATATTAATATTAAATAAAAAATGTGGCAATGAAAATATAGTTCACAGTGGGAAGGGAATCGATCCCGACCTCAAAAATTTGAGCCCGAGGCATTACCGACTGCGCCACACGTCCATCTGTTTAGATTTTTTAAAAGAGGTTTATAAACCCACGGCCATTATTAAATTTAAAATATGCACACACAACAATTTAACAGCACGAGAGCTATTATTGCAGTTTAAAAATCATATATTTCAATATAAACATACTCTTTGCAGCTTTAAATTTCACCAAATTAAATTAAATCCACGTTTTTTTAATCGTCGCAATTTTGAAGAAATTAACCCCCCCCTTGAGGTTTGAGACTTCTGCCCTGTGTGGGTTTGCCCCCCCCCCTTTTTGGTGGAGTTTTCGCCCCCCCCCCCGTTTTTTTCCCCTCCCCGCCAAAAAATGAAAAGTCCCTAAAAATATGACGCCTTTTTGACCTACGATGACGCCATCATCGCGAATTTTTTGCGTTTTTTGGCTTTTTTCATGTTTTTTTACCCTTTTTTGGCCTTTTTTTTCCTTTTTTTCCCTTTTTTTTTTCCCTTTTTTCCTTTTCCCTCTTTTTTTTCTCCTTTTTCTCCTTTTTTTCTCTTTTTTCTTTACCCCCTGCTTGCCCCCCCTTTTATTTCCCCCCCGTTTCAAAAAAGTTCGCCCCCCCGCTGCCCCCCCCCCCCGTTTTGGAATTTGCCCCCATTTTTCACGGAAAATTTTATATTAAACCATAAATACAAAAATATTTTCATTGGTTGTTACGTACGTGAAAAAGGGTAACAGTTTCTCTTTATTGGAAGTAATTTTTAAATAAATACTGAGCAGTGAATATTTTTAAGGATTTTAAAAAAAATCGTTGCAATGCAATTTGATTTTTAATATTAATTATTTCAACTACCACCAATAATATAATGAATGTGCACTTTATTGTGGTATTTCTGCCTTTTTAACACCCATATTAATTTTTTATTGAAACATTTCTGTTTTTCGCATGCCAAAAATCGCAATTTTCCATACTTAAGAAAACTGTCTGGAGTGTCCTTAAGTTCCTTAGACCGAAAAGCCCTCGGAACCGAGTATGTTTGGATGCAAGTTCTCAAACATATTGGAAGTAATATAAATTCTTACTTTTGTAAACTCTTGCCGACACGTAGCCCGCTACCATTCCAAAACACACGTAGAGAACGATGGAGCACGTCATCAAGGCCCCGCGATTGGCTGGCGACAAAAATCCCAAACAGGCAAACACTAAAACAGTATAAAAAAGCTTAAACTAAAACTATCTCTTACGCCTGGTTCAAACCGGAGTGACAAGCGGATACGCGTTTTGCCCGCGTTTACATCATTATGTTGTCGTCATATGTCGCTACGGTATTAACTGTTGTCACTAATCACCATAGATAAACAAGAGGTAGGGTGGGGTCCACCACCCACCCTAGCCTCGAAATTTTGGGACCCCCCCTAGAAAAAAATTTAAGGGGCCCTATCTCCCAAATTTTCGAATTTTTTACCCCTGCCTGACCCCCTCTAGATTTTGAAATCTGAACCACCCCTCCCTTCATTTTAAGTACTTTTTTATACTAAATTTTCTTCCAAAAACGTTAATTTTTAACACAAATTCATGTTTTTACATCCTTTTTATACCTCAATATCGCATTTTATTCAATAGAAATATAGAATGTAGTATTATCTTATAAAAAAAACTATTAATAAACTTTTAATGGTTTAAGGTGGAACACTACAGTTAAAACCGGACAAACTTGGATTCAGTCACTGTTCATTACAGCTGTAACCAATTTTTTAAAAACTACATACTGTATTAATCCTCATGTCCTGAACATCATTTTTTATATTTTTGATGAAACATAAAAATTAAAAATAAGCTGTGGCAATGGTCCACAAAGGGATTCCGACGAATCGCAGGTTTTTTTCACAAAATGACATATAAAATTTTTTTGTGCATGTCGATTTTAAAAATTTTTTGTACGTAATTAGAAGACGAGTAGATAAAACTTTCCTGTTGTTTTCAGCAAAATCCTATAGAAAAAACTCGAGACAACCCGACATTTTGAAAAGTTTTTTTTTGAGAAAATTTTATTAACTTTGGAGCTTAATTTCTCAGTAGATCTCTATACGATTTTTAAATAAACAACGCCAATGTTTCTAACCCGTTGAGTTCTCCATTTTGATATATATTTTGTTAAAATCGGTCTGTAAACAATTTTCATAATTTTGCAACGGATGAATTTGATTTGACGTCGGGAAACTACATTTTGAAACATTCGTTTAAAAGTAGTTTTTAACAAAGGTATCCAAGATGAGCAGTAGCCGAGTGGTTAGAGCGTAAGACTCAGCATACAGAAGGTCTAGGTTCGAATCCCCCTGGGAGTTATTTTTAACACCAAAAAAAATTTTTTTTTAATTTTAACTTTTTTTTAATTTTTTTTAACTTTTTAATTAAAAAAATGTACATTATTCAATACTGTATTCAACCCCAGAGTACGTACTTTAAGGTGGTTTTGAAGTAAAACCGGGGTAGAGTCAGAGTGTCCCTCCTAGGGGAGGTCGCAACCCCCCCCCTAGCGCCCCCTCGGGGGTCAAATCAAAAAACGAAATTCGGATTCGTAATCAGGACCCCCGAAAACCCACGAGTGGTTGTTTTTGAAAAAATCAAAGAAATTTTTGGAACTGTAGTGTTCTACCTTAAAAGTATTTTGCTTCGGAAATTGGACCCCACCTGACCCCCCTCTAGGTTTCAAAATCTTCCACCCCAGGTCAACCCCCCTAGAAAGCTAGGGTTCGACCCCCCCTAGATTTAGAAATGTCATTGACCCGGAGTAAACACCATACACGGGCACGGGGGGTTGGGGGGTTAACCCCCCCCCCCAAATTCTGAGAAGGGGGTTTGTTTAACCCCCCCCACTCAGCCCCAACTTTGGAAAAAATGAAGAAAAAAATGTCTTTAAAATGACTTCTAACTGCCCCCAAACTTAAGTTTCGAGGTCAAAATGAATGTTTTAAGCAATAAAAAGCTTAAAAATGCTATAAAAAGGGCTTTTTGACCTAAAATTAGCGTTTTTTTACCTATTTTTTCTTTAAAATCTAAAAACGATATGGGTAAAATGCACTCCAGAAAAAAAAACGATATGGGTATTTTGCGTTTCTCGGATTTTAACCCCCCTAATTTGGGGTTTAACCCCCCCCCACCAACTTGCCCATGTATGGTAAACACCCTTCTAGCTTTTTGACCGTGTTCATCTATGCTAATCACTCCGGTCCGGTGTAAACTAGGCCTTATATCTGTTATTTTTAACTTTCAAAAAATTTCAACCTCATTTCTTTTTAATTGCAGCGTTTTAAAATCAAAAATGAAACACACATTTAGCTTTTAGTCAACGGAAGTAGTTCAATAAAAACTGATAAACATAAAGATAGAAAACCCCAAAATCAAATCAAATTACCCACTCTACCTAATAATAAAACTTTTAGATAAACTAGTATCGAGTGTAACACCTGTGCACGGCCCCAGAATTTTATTCGAGAGAAGGGGCAATTCCAAAATGGTGTAGGGAACACGGAGGACAGTTTTTTTTAAACAAAAAGGGGAAAGTGGAGAAGAAAGACAAAAAAGGATAAAAAAGACAAAAAAGAGAAAAAAAAGGGGTTTAAAAGTTCTGAAATGGATTAAAATAGGCTAAAAACTAAAAAAAAATTCGCAAAAATTGCGTCATAAAAGGCCGAAAATGCCGCTATAATTTTTGGTACTTTTTTATTTGTGGACAGGGGGTAATAAAACTAGGAGCTCGATCAGTCACTAATAAAGAGGGAGAGAGGGCATTTCCAGACAGTGCATAGGTCTGGTGTAGTAAGAATATTCAGATAAAAAAAACTAAAAATAACCTAAACCTACCAAGAGTGACCAGCAGCATAAAGAAAATCTGAGCCCCTCCTCCCAAGAACACGGAAAGTAGCATCCCTTTTCTGGGCGGTCGGAACACGTCCCCGTGCACCAATTTCCAGCCAAATTCTTCTTGAGCGTCCTCCTGCAAAGCTTCCCTCTTGCATAACATAATTGTAATAAATCATCATTATAATAGAAAATAATAACTTTAACCAAATTAAATCCCTCTTGGTGGTTCTCCAAATTTTCGAATAAATATAGTGCATAATGCAAAAACGATATTGTACTTTTCTATTTTTTACGTCCCCATTTTTCAACCGCTAATAACCAAACAACATAAACGAGAATAATGACACATACCGAGTTGTCCAGCTGGTTATAGCGGGCGATGTCGCGATGTAGAGTGCGGAGCATGATCATGGCCACCATTCCACTGAGAAAGAGAACGATTACGAGCGAGTTAAGGATGCTGAACCACTGGATGTTTGAGTGCGGCATTGAGTCCAAAATGTAATCCCACCGACTGGACCATTTTACGTTCGTCTCCTGAAACACAAAGACAGAATTATAAAAAATAAAGGTGGTCTTTAGCTGTTTTTTTTCTCTCTGGAAGTTTAAATGACTGGAACCGGAAGCAGCATAACATTTTAGAATAGAAAATATCATAACAAGTATTTATATAATAATTAATCAGACATGTGCACGGCCCCCCCGGGGTTAAAACGGGGGGGGACAATTTCAAAATGGGGGGGGGGGGGCCCGGGGGGGCAACTTTTTTGAAACGGGGGGGGGGGGGGCAAGCAGGGGGGAAAAAAAAAAGAGAAAAAAAGGAGAAAAAAGGAGAAAAAAAGAAGGGAAAAGGGACAAAAAAAGCGGAAATAAGGTAAAAATAGGTCTAAAATGGCTTAAAATACATTGAAATAGGCTAAAAACTGCAAAAAATTCTCGATGATGGCGTCATCATAGGTTAAAAATGACGTCATATTTTTAGGGTACTTTTTCATTTTTTGGCGGGGGGGCAATAAAACGGGGGGGGCAAATCCTCCAATAAAACGGGGGGGGGGGCATTTTCAGACCGTGCACAGGTCTGAATAATCATTACATTTAACATTAATCTATACCTGGAATTTAACCGAATAACTGTAGATGACGTTAAAATCACTGGCGCTGGCGGGGATGTCCATGGGTTGAGCTGATGCCCCGCAGTCTAGTTTATCTTTTCCAGCGTGTTTAATGCTGAAAAATAAAAGATAATTAAACAAATTATTAGAAAACATTTAAATAATAATAATGTTATTTAAAATATTATAATGATTTAGATTTGTTTTACACCTCATTAAAAAACGAACTAGAGACAGAAACCTTTCTTTTCCAAAAGCAATATTTCCGAGGGCCTAACTCAAACTTCTTTATAATAATATTGTATTTTAATTGTGTGTTTTGGTTGGAGCTATACATATCTTCCTTAAATAAAGCAAAACTTTCTAACATTTAACTTTTATAAAAATTAAAGGATTACAGACAGTATTCCTCTTTAAAAATTTGGAGAGGGGCTTCTCAGTTTTAAAAATTGCTAAAAATGAAGTTTTGGAGACTCTCCGTGAAATTGTCGCACGCTTTTGGCGTACGTATCACCACTAGCCTTACAAAAAAAAACAAAACCAATCTGCAACTTATGCTCACTGGCTTTCGCATTTTACCTCATTAAAATAATTTTATTACTTCTACTCTTTAATAATGCAAACTATTGTTATTTTCTGTGAGTAATAATTAAATTAGTTCGCTACCTGCGCGGTGTCACTTTAACGCTGATCAGTCGTCCGTCACCAGAAGTCTCAAGGAAGTTCGGGTCCTTGCGCATGTCTCTGTAAGAGATAAGAAGATCCACATGGTTGAATAGGTAGTATGTGTTCGGTTTGCTGTACCGAGCCTAAATTATCCAGTATGAAAAATAACACATTAATACCCGTTCTTTCAAAAAAAAATCAGAAGAGCATTTTGCGCTTGGTGAAGTGAAAGGTTCTCTTTCTATTAAAAAAACCAAATAAAAAGTATTTAAAAGGATTTTACCTTTCAACTTAAGTTTTGAGCTCTTATCAAGTGTTTTTAGCCATAAAAACCTCAAACCTCAAAAAATGCCAAGTTATTTTTATATCAAAAACGAAAAGCGATAAGAGAAAAATGCACTCAAAAAAAAACATTATGATAAGATTGCTTTTGTGGATTTTATAGTCTTTTCTCCCAAATCCGGGTTTATAACACCCCAGCTCTGAACCACATTTTGTGTGTATGATTACTACACAACGTACACCCCTGTTTCAAAGTGGAGAGTTAACCATCCTTTTAAGCCCTTTTTTTCCGGAATTTAAGGAAATAAATAGCACGAAGCATTTTTCGATTACAAATTAAACTAAACTAAACCGCTAAGTCTTACGTCCAGAACGCAGGCGTCCTTGGGCTTCCCTTGTAAGGTCACGTAACAACCCATCGGGAATCCAGTAGTGCAGACGTTGTTGTTCTGCTGATTTATAAAGCAAAAAGTGACAGGCATATTGTCTACGATCCTAAATATATTATTATTATAAAAATTAAAACCTAATACAACCTAAACTTAAACGTAAATACATAAAATCAGAAAATCATAAAAAAACAATCTTTTAAAATGGTTGACACGAGGTTGAAAGATTGAGTTGTTCAAGAATACTATATTACTATATGCGTAATTTAACTTTTAACTGTCAGCAAATAATATTATATTTATTGAAAAAAAAACCTAAATTTTATGAATAAAAATTCCGAAATTTTGTATAACATCAAAAAACCTAAAAAGTGAGGTTTAAGGGAGTGTCTCCCTTAGACTGTTATTGCTAAAAAAGATTTTTCGGTAGATTCTTAGTCCTTCTATTAATAATTAGTGTCAAGAAGTATAATGGCTGATTGCTACTATACTTGCTACTATAGTAATTTACTCACTAGAAACTCTAGTACACTAGTTATACTGCTGGTGGCATAACGACCAAAGTAATCAATACTTTGGTAAATTCATAACTGAGAGTTTTGTTACCAGTGATGTTGGTAGTTCAGCATCATTCCACGCTGCAACTGTTTAATCTTTTTGGAATTTTTTGCTTCCCCGGTTTTATAAGTCTTATCGCACAGAAGTTTGCACGATTCCTCTTTATTAAAAGAAATCTAAAAAAAAAATAAAATAAGCACCAGAAAATACTCCAAAGCAATTTTTGAAAGCATTGCAATAATACTGGGAGGGTGGGACTGAAACCTGCCAACGAAGTCTAAGTATATCCGACCTGGCGATAGCACAACTAAAACGCATATAAACTAAGAAATATCAGACGCCCTCGTAAGTGAGAAAGGGGGGGCAGGGAGAGGTCCACCCATAGGTGGGCAGGAGGGTCGGAGGGGGTTGGTGGGGGGTTAACCCCATAGGTGTTTTTGGTCGGGTCCGCTAGGGGGGGTCCACCCCCGGGTGGAAGGCCAAAATTTTTTAGGGGGGGGGTCCAGGGGGGTCCGGACCTCCCTGGCTTTTTAGGGGGGGTCGACCCCGGGTGCGAGATTTCAAATTTAGGGGGGGTCAGGGGGGTCCAATTTTTTAGCAAAATTTTTTTAACTCAATAATTTAAGTGTTTTTAGGTCTAATATTGAATTTTATGTATTAAAACAGCCTATTTAGGCCTAAAAAGTGTATTTAAACACTGTTTTTAACTAAAAACCCGTGTTTTTGACAGTAAATAAAAATACTTCCAAATTGGTCGGGAGGGGTGGGTAGGGGGGTCAGCCTCGCTAGGGTGGAGGTTAGACCGGACCGGACCGCTCTCGACCTATAGGGGGGAGGGGGAACCCCCTAAATTTTTTCTAGGGGGAGGGTCCAAAATTTTGGCTCTAGGGGGGGGGGGGGGGGGGGCCCCCCCCGGTCCCCCCCCCCAAAAACACCTATGGTTAACCCCCCCCCAAATTTCGGATTTTGATTTCGCGGAGTGTCATATACTTCATTTTTTCTCCTATTATTCAACAAACATTAATTAAACATTATTAACTTTTTATTAACGTTTTAAACACCTGTTTTAAATGTAAAGAAATAGAAAAAAACCTTAAATTTTGTAATAAACATCATCTGGAATTAAAATTTCTAGTGTATTTTAGTGCCTTAAATTAAAAAATTACTCCGCCGGGGGGCATTCAGCCCCCCCTGACCACCCTGACAAGGGGCTTTGCCCCTTGACCCCGCTGGGGGCATAGGTCACCGAAGGGGGGGGAGGGGGGGGGGGTCCCCCCCCCCCCCCCTACGGCCTCTGAGACCTATCCCCCCTAAGGCCCATTTTTGACCCCTCCCTCCCATTGACCCCTTGAACCCCTGACCCCCCCCCCTAAGGCCCATTTTTGACCACCCCCCCCACCAGACAATCCCAAAAAATGCTTAAAAATGGTCAAATTTCATTAAAAAATTGTCAATTTTGGTCAAAAAAATGGTAAAAACACCCCAAGCACCCCCGGGTGCTTTTTTTCAAAAAAACACCCTGGGGTGTGACCCCCCCTGGAGGTCAAAAACCTCCACACCCCGGGGGGGGGACCCCCCCCCCTAGCCGTCGAAGGTCGGTGACCTATGGGGTTGGGTGGTTCTTTGGTTTTTTTTGTGTTTTTGTGTGTTTTTTTGCGGGTTTGTTTTTTGGTTTTTGTTATTGGGGCTGGGGGGGGGTGGGGGGGGGGGGGGGGGATGGGCACGGGGGGGGGTGGGGGGGTGGAGGTGTTACGACCCCCTCCCCCAAATTCTGAGAAAGGGGGTTTAACCCCCCACACTCAGAAGTGGGGGGGGGGGAGAAAAAGTTAACCCCCCACCTTAATTTTTGAAAAATGAAGAAAAATAAATTGTTTAAAATGACTTCTAACTGCCTCCAAACTTAAGTTTTGAGGTCAAAATGAATGTTTTAAGCAATAAAAAGCTCAAAAATGCAATAAAAAGAGCTTTTTGACCTAAAATTAGTGTTTTTAACCTATTTTTCCTTCAAAATCGAAAAACGATATGGGTAAAATGCACTCCAGAAAAAAACGATATGGGTATTTTGCGTTTCTCGGATTTTAACCCCCCCTAATTTGGGGTTTAACCCCCCCCCACTCCGGACCAACTTGCCCATGTATGGTTAAGGCATACATGTTTAATAAAACTACTATAAACACTATTATCCTTTTTTTAACGTTTTAAACACATGTTATAAATGTATAGTATAGTTTAAAAAACCTTAAATTTTGTAATTAGTATCATTTGGAATTAAAATTTCTAGTGTATTTTAGCGCCTCAAATTATAAATTTTCTCCTCCGGGGGGCATTGTTCCCCTCGAACCCCCCTGACTGAATTTTTAAGATCACAGAAAATTATGTAGAAATTAGGTAAAAAACCAAAAGTAAAATGTATGTTCACGCGATCACCAGGAGACAATTTTTAAGCCGTTTTTAGTATATATTTTTAAAAATTTCGCCTCCGGCGGCTGGGGAACACCCAGCCGACGCTTCGCGTCGGCTGGCGCCGCTATTATCTCCCCTAGACCGCCCCCTCCAAACTGAAATCCTGGGCAAGCCGCTTCACAAGCCATAGGGGAGGACAAACCAAAGAAAGTTTGGTTTGGCAGTATTTGTTACTAATGAGGAGGCCAACTAAGCTTCTTGCTAAACAAATGGTTGTTTTACAACAAATATGAAAAATGCACACTCGATTTTTGCAACAAATATAAAAAAACACTTAAAATTTCACCACAAAGAACAGAAAAATTGTTCTGATGTTAAATTTCATTTTATTATTATTGCAATAATATATATACAAAACACTTAAATTTAAGATAGGTAACAATTTATAGAGTTTAAAATATAACAAATTTTTTTCACAAACTGACCTATATAAAAATAGTAAGTTCAATTTTGCCACAAAACCTTTTAAGATGTTCCCTGGTCAATTTTGCTTGTTTTGATAATATATATTTAGTTTTCTTATTTTTTCATATAAATAATATTTTGCATTAAAAAACAACAAAAAAAAACATTATTTAGAAAATTGACTTGAGAATTTAAATAATCTACTCCTGAATTGAGATAACCTATGCCCAATTAAAATTGCTAAGTCTAAAAACCAAAATTTAACCTTTTCAAAGAAAATTTAAAAATTTAGAAATAAGGCCAAAGTTTTTTAATTGATCTTTACCCAAAACAAACTCCTGCATAAACTTTTGAATGGATTTTAAAAAATAAAATTGTTTAAATATTTAAAAAATAAAATAACAGTTGCGACTACAACTTTGACCTATTGTTTTTAATTTTTCACAAATAAAAACGTTGAAGATGCTTTGTTTTGTTCCTAAATTTTTCTCTTTAATAAAAAAGGAAAAAAAATTGTGGGAAGAACATAAAAAACCCAACAATCATTTTATTATACCAATAATAAAAGTATTATTATTAATCACACAAAAATAATATATGAAAAAAAAATACTATAAATGTGCATAGAAATTCTCTCCAATAACTCATTGTAAAAAAACTGTACATTTAAAATAATGAGTAATTTATTTATTAATAAAAATACTGGTAATGGAATAATACTAGTATAATTTCTAGAATACTGGAATTAAATTTGGGTTTTTGAAAAAATACTGGTACTGTACTCAAAATAAAATTCGAGGTAGGGAGAGTACTGGTACTGTACTGTACTGCAACTAGAATGAGGACGGTACTTTTACTGGTACTGTACTGGAATATTTTTGGACAAGCAGCATAGTACTGGTACTCGTACTGGAATAAAATCTGAGTACTCTAACTAACTTTAAAAACTATAAAACAACACTACCTGGACCCTTACATTTCTGATTTGAGGGGTCATCAAAGCCAGCCGCCACAGGCAAATAATCACCAAAATTCAGCGGCAACAGGTTCTAAAACTTAAAATCAAGTTTTTGCTCAAGCTGACCTCCTGTCCTCTGAGCAGAGGGACCCCCCCAGCTTCCTCCCAAGGGGCGGAAAGCCACAATACTTCTGCATTCCAGTCCCAAGGCGCGGAAGACCTGGACAGTTGGATGGCCGGGGGGACCGCTATTTGCGATTACTGTAAGGCAGTGGGGCATTTGCATTTGAGTGTCCAGACAAACCAAATCCTTGCTACAACGGTTGTACCAGGAAGTCTAACTGGTGAGGCAGGCGCAACCAAAATCAAAATAATCGCCCTGGGTGTAACAATTGCAAAAATTTTAATAATAACTGTAACAATAACTTTAATAACAATTCTCGTAGTTCACAAATTTTGGGCGGTCAAAATAACAATCCCCTGTCTATAGCCAACGTATGCCTGCGCTAATGATTTCTAGAAAGCACCTGCGTAAAACTAACCTCATGTTAATGCTGATAATAATGATGGTAATAATGTAAACTATGCTAGCGCGCAGAGCACACCCAATATGAATGTGCATGCTGTAGCTTGGCAGCCAAGTGGCGTGACCCCAGTCACTTCCCAAGTCACAGAAGTGAGTAAAAACAGCATATCAAATCAAGTGTGTTGGACAATGGAGCCCCTATGGCCTCAGTGCCGCAAGTCCTTTCTGTAAGTCATACAAGGGGTAGTTTAGCTTACAGATCGGCTTTTGTGCATACCATTTTTCAGGAGTGTAGCGACTCTGTTGCATCCATGTGTGAGCGACAGGGTATAAATACAGCGCCTGTAAAAGCCGTTTTTTAAATGCTTTATTGCAAGCAAATGCTTGGCCTAGCGTGAGTCAAATTCAAAAACCTAGCAGGCGCGCAACCGCTGTATTATTAAATTCTGGTTGCCTAGCCGCAGGCAAATGTGTGTGTCAGCCTGTGTGTGCCCCATCTGTGGATTTCACTATTGACAGAAAACACGTGCACCGCTCACTTTTTAAAAGTGCTAGATTATGGCTTAAAGCACCCATGTCTCATTTTAACCAGACCCACAGGAAGTCCATCCCCCAAGTCTTTTTGTTTCCCGCAAACCCAGACACATTCATGGAGGAGGAGCGTCTAAGGACCCCAGCTCACCACAGCGCTTTGCATCACAATTTGGCAACTGACAGCCCCCCAGTCCCCCCCAGCCATCGCCATTGTGTGGTTAGAACTTAAATAAATTGAGTTAGCTCAAAATTCCTAAACTGTTGTATTTTTCATAATTTTTATGCATTTCCATTTTATTCTATTCCGTTAGTAATATTTTATAATCTTTATTTGTATTTGCTTCTAGTAATTTTTATGCTATTGTATTTATTAACGTATACAAAGTTAGCGCACGAAATTCGTGCGCGCACGAATTTCCGCGCACAAATTTTCAGCCTGTATAT
>JASAMX010029799.1:0-47914 GCA_030248175.1 Microlaimidae sp. YZB2_3 | reverse complement strand
TATTGCTTCTGACAAAAAAAATTTTTTTTATAATAATATTAATTTTTTTAAATACAATAATCTTAAAAACTTATAGATTTGATATTTATACAGCGTTCGAATGTATTCTAATCGCTATTCTTTTTCGCTAAAAAATAAGAATATTAGAAAAAAACACGATAGACTATTTCGGTCAAAAAACACTTTTTAAAAAATACTTTTTAAAACCAGATGTGCTAAAATTTAGTCTTGAAAATTTAGTCTCTAAATTTTAGCACATTTGGTTTTAAAAACCCATTTCAAAAATAAAATCTAAAAGCCAATACGATTTCTGTCAAAGTTTACGCGTCCCAATTTTCGGGGCAAATGTGTAAAGCAAAAGAAGCCCGGAAATTTTTCTACTGGGGGGGGGGGGGGGAGATTTTCCAGACAAGAGGGCGGGACCAAATCATGCACCTAAAAAGCGGCTAGTTTTTATTTTTAAATTAGGGTTCGATTTTTAAAGATTTGTGCACAGTGTTTGTCGAGATATTGCGTTTCCTGTACAAAAAACTTCTCGATTTTTGCTAAAAAAAAATCAAAAGTGGAGCAGTGATTCGTATAAAGTTTGCCCAACATTTTTTGTTATATTTCGTATTTTTAAGCGAAAAAAATTGTGAATTTTTTGAACGGGAAACGAAATATCTCGAGAAACATGTCAATTTTAACAAACAAGGTATTAATTTAGAGAAAATAGCCGCTTTCTTTTGAGTGCATATTTTGTACTTAAAGGATGGAGATTTTTAGCCCCGCCGTTCCCTTTTAGATAAAGTTTGTAAGAATTATTTATTTATTTATTTATTAGAAAATAAAAGATGCACAGGTCACACAAAAAGGGGAGACAAACTTAGGTGCTAAATATAATGAGCAATACAAAATGTCAATAAAAATAAACTAATACAAACTATAGATATTACACACATTAAAAATATTATATTTAACATTTTACTTATAACTTAAAGTTTTCTTAATTTTTTGAAGATTTTTCTTCAAACTTTTCGACGGACTTAGAACTAACTCTTTCCGAAGGCAATTTATTCCAAAGATCAATTACCCTGTTTTGGGAAAAAATATTTAGCAACATCAAGTCGCAACTTTCCTATTTTAAGCTTAAACGCATGTCCTCGAGTTATGGTTGAAGTATCAATAGTAAAAAATTCATTAATATTAATATCGATAAGATTGTTAACTATTTTGTAAATATTAATCAGGTCTTTTAATAGACGTCTTTTCTCTAAACTATCTAAATTTAACTCACATAATCTTTTAAAACTAAAAACATGGAAGTATTTTTGCGGGCGTTTAAAATATATTTAAGACCACAGGTTGAATTAAAATCAGTTGTGTGGTCACCATATCTAGCAAAAGATATTTTAGAAATAGAAAAAGTACAAAAAACGTTTACTCGCAGGCTATATGAAAAGTTTCATTTTCCTCATGTTGATTATAACAAAAGATTATGTGAGTTAAATTTAGATAGTTTAGAGAAAAGACGTCTATTTAAAGACCTGATTTATGTTTACAAAATAGTTAACAATCTTATATTAATATTAATATTAATATTAATATCTTATATTAATATTAATGAATTTTTTACTATTGATACCAACTCCATAACTCGAGGACATGCGTTTAAGCTTAAAATAGGAAAGTATCGACTTGATGTTGCTAAATACTTTTTCCCAAACAGGGTAATTGATCTTTGGAATAAATTGCCTTCGGAAGTAGTTAGTTCTAAGTCCGTCGAAAATTTTAAGAAAAATCTTCAAAAAATTAAGAAAACTTTAAGTTATAAGTAAAATGTTAAATATAATATTTTTAATGTGTGTAATATCTATAGTTTGTATTAGTTTATTTTATTGACATTTTGTATTGCTCATTATATTTGCACCTAAGTTTGTCTCCTTTGTGTGACCTGTGCATCTTATTTCTAATAAATAATAAATAAATAATTCTTTCCTTCGGAGCTCTATCTAAAAGGGAACAGTCAGGGCTAAAAATCTCCATCCTTTAAGTTATAAAATATGCACTCAAAGAAAGCGGCTATTTTCTACTTTAATTTGATACCTTGTTTGTTAAAATTGGAGCAGTGTTTCTCGAGATATTTCGTTTCCCGTTCAAAAAACCCGCGATTTTTTCGCTAAAAATACGAAGTGTAAGCAAAAATGTTGGGCAAACTTTATCAAATCACTGCCTCGTTTGATTTTTTTAGCAAAAAAATCGAGGGTTTTTTGTACAGGAAACGCAATATCTCGACAAACACTGCACGAATCTTAAAAATCAAAGTATTAAATTAAAGTAAAAACTAGCCGCTTTTTTAGGTGCATGATTTGATCCACCTCTTTTTGTCTCGAAATTCTTCCACCCCCTAGAAAAAATTCAGGGGTTCCTTTGTTTTACACCTTGCCGAAATTTTTTATCGAACACGTGAATTTTTAACAGAAATCGTATTGGCTTTTGATTTTATTTTTGAAATGGGTTTTTAAAACCAAATGTGCTAAAATTTAGAGACTAAATTTTAGAGACTAAATTTTAGCACATCTGGTTTTAAAAAGTATTTTTTAAAGAGTGTTTTTGACCGAAATAGTATTTTATCGTGTTTTTTTTATTAATATTCTCTTTTTTTAGCGAAAAAGAAGTAAATCGCGATTAGCAACGAGTCAAACGCTGTCTGGAATATCAAATATTGTAAGTTTTTGAGTTATTGTATTGAAAAAAATTAATATTATTATAAAAAAATTTTTTTGGGATAACATTTTGATTATTGAGGTGAATTTTTGATTAACGCGAATAATGAATAAGGGTATTTTAGAAGTACAGATATTTAATGTTTTTGTTCAAATTGAGTACAAATCTGTGATTAATAGTATGCTCGCTGATTACAGAATTGTTTTAAAACAATCATGAATCAAATCAACTCTTCTCTGTAAAATTTAGATTCGTAAATTATTGGAATTTTTATGTGGTAAAAATCTATATTTTCACATAAAAACAAATAAAAGTATGTAAAGTGATATGTCTGCCGCCTCATCAGATAGCATTTTACCAACAAAGTTAGTTCTTCAGCTGAGACAAAAGTTTGTTTACATTTTTACCATTTATTTTGTTCTTGTATTGTGTCGCTCATAATCTGAAAAAAATAATGATTATTTACTTTTAATAGCCTAAGTAGGAAATGTAATGGCGAGTAATTAAATAGAAATAATCGACGCTTAAAAATTTTGTTTTGGCTATTTTCATTTGCAAATTGTTTACAGTTTCACATTCGTGCAAAATAAAGCTTACAATATTTTTGCAAATCAAATCAGCTTAGTATAAAACCGAAATGGACTCACAAACGGTAATATTTTTTTGATATATGAGCACCCACAAGCTAAAACAAAATTTATATGGGTGCAAAACTAAAAGAATATCATTTCTCCTATTCAATGGCGTTCCCAGAGGTGTGGGGGGGGGGGGTGCGGTGAGAGGCGGCCGTCCCCCCTCCCCCCGAAATCCGGTGAACGTGAAGCCGAATTTTTTCGTAAGGGGGGACCCTCACGTTTTTTTAAATTTTGGGAGAGAAAAATTTTTTTCTTTAATATGAATACAGAAACTTTCCTGATGCCTTCCAAAAGCATATTAATAGTCAAAAAACCAAAATTTCACCGCTACGCGGGTAGTTTAAATTTAAAATTTATCTTAGTTTTTCGATTTCAAATCGATTATCCCGTTCAGTAGTTAAGGTATACAGTTTAATAAAACTACTATAAACACTATTATCCTTGTATTAACGGTTTAAACACATGTTTTAAATGTGTAGGTATAAAAATTACCTTAAATTTTGTAATAAGTATCATCCGGAATTAAAATTTCTAGTGTATTTTAGCACCTTAAATCAAAATTTTTGTTTTTACCGGGGGAATTCTGCCCCCCGGGCCCCCTGCCAAGGAGCTCTGCCCCTTGACCTCGCTGGGAGGTTCCCACCCCTGAAACCCTCTCTTTTCTGGGGGGCTGCCGCCCTCAGACCCCCCTTCAGGGTTAGTATTGCCCCCCAGACCGCCCCCCCGGCCCCGAAATGAAATCCTGGGCACGCCACTGCTCCTATTTATATAATTAAAAACCTAAACCTCGAAAAACTTTGGTCCAACAAAATTTAAAACAATAATTATAAAATATTGTGTTAAGATAATAATATAGGTAATAAGAAAATAATAATATGTATTTTACACTTTACACTGAGCCCAGGACTATAAAAACAATTACCATTTAGGGTAACTGTTTTTAATTCGACCAGCCTTAATTTCGGCACCGGCTGTTGTTTTTGTCATGCGCAAAATTATAAAATGAATTGTATTCTGCTAAATAGACCGTCATGTCATCTATCGAGCCATGCCATACGCAGTTCATGTCATAACTTTGCGCATGACAAAAAAAAATAGCCGGTGACTGAAATTAAGGTTGGTCGAATTTAAGTCAGTTACTCTATATAACCAACAGGATGAAGAATGGAAGTGTGTTGAAATTGAAGATGGATCCCCCAGTTCCGGCGACAAACAAGATTTTCTTTTGGTGGAAAAGATCTCCAATGTTAAATATGGCGATCTTCCAACCGGCGAGGAAAACAGTCCAATTAAAGAGATCGCCTTCGATGACGACACTGAGGACGAAGAAGAAAGCGAAAGTCTGGTGAGAAAAGTTTAAAAGTTTATTTATTTTGCGTAAAGCAGAATACGTAAGGCCGAAAATAATTGGCACGGCACTAACTGCGCAGCTACTACAGTTGATTAATACATAAATGTTATTATAAGCAGATATGAGCACTGCCCCCCTGGTTTTATTGGGGGGGGGCAATTCCAAAATGGGGGACAACTTTTTTAAAACGGGGGGGGGGCTAGCAGGGGACAAAGAAAAAAAAAGAGAAAACAAGGGGAAAAAAGAGAAAAAAAAGAAGGTAATTGGGAAAAAAAGTGACGAAAAAAGCGAAAATAGATCTTAAATGGCTTAAAATGCATTGAAATAGGCTAAAAACTGCAAAAAATTTTGCGATGATGGCGTCATTATAGGTCAAAAACGGCGCCATAATTTTTGGGTACTTTTTCATTCGTGGGCGGGGGGAATAAAACGGGGGAAGAAATCCTCCAATAAAGCGGGGGGCATTTCCAGACCGTGCACAGGTCTGTATAAGCCGTTTTGAGTTTATTATTAGATATACATTGATATTCTATCGTCTAAATCAACGGACGAGACGAGATCTGCTCGTCTAAATTTTTTTAGAGTCTCAATCATTTTTGAATATACTTTATATTTTTTTTGCTTGGTACGTCGGTTAAAGGGGACCTAAAAATAAACAGTTGACTTTTTTAATAGGATGCTGATAGCGAGAAGACAGCGGTTGGGTTGACCCAAACAGCAAGTAAAAATGTAGAAGAAATTGTTTGGACGACGGGAGAATGTTCATCGAGCGAAACTCAAAGAACACAGGAGAGTGAAGCTATAAAAGCAGATGGAACCATTGAGTCAGATGAAGCCAGTGAACTGGAAGAAGTAAGCAGGGATGGTAAAAGCAATTCTTCAATCGTGGGGCTAATGCAAGAGCTCTCTGAAAAAGTGGAAAAGCACAAAATTTTTACGGACATTTCGGCGCCGGAGCAACATACGAATAGAAAAAGGGTAAATTACACAGAGGGAAAACTTGTTTTTTGTTTGTTTGTGTTTGTTTGTATTTTGTTCCGTTTGAAAATTAAAGCGCTTAGAGCGTCGTGATTTTTATTTTACTATCTAATGAATCACACGTGGTGAAATGAGCAAACCGATTTTTTTTTATTTTGTGATAAAAGACTTGTGAAACGTTTTTATATTATTAGAATTGTTGTTTTTTCTACTTCCAGAGCTTCATCTCTTAAATTTAATATATGCTAATTTTTAAATGAATTTAAGCTGAAAAATATTTTAGAGTAGGTACTCTATTTGGATTTTTTTGTTTTTAATAATTAAAATGCCCTTGCCGCCCCTCCATTTTGGAAATGCCCCATACCCCACGAATCGTCGGGGAAGAGAAGAAGGGTATGGTATTGTATTTGATATAAATTATTAATTATAATATGAAAATATAACACAAAAGGACATCCGACTGTACACGAAATTTTATTACAAAATTTTGTTGGAAAAGTTGCACATGCGCAACTAGTATTTTTTGATGCGAAATTAATCGCAGGGCGAAAAAAGTACCATTGAGTCTGCAGACCTGTGCACGGTCTGGAAATACCCCTCGTTTTATTAAAGAATATGCCCCCCGTTTTATTGCCCCCCGCAAAAAAATAAAAAAGTAACCTAAAATAATGGCGCCATTTTTGACCTATAATGACGCCATCATCCCGAATTTTTAAGAGTTTTTAGTCTATTTCAATGCATTTTAAGCCATTTTAGACCTAATTTTACCTTATTTGCGCTTTTTTTTTTGTCCGTTTTTCCCTTCTTTCTTCTTTTTTCTCTTTTTTTTCTTCGTTTTTCTTTTTTTCTCCTCTGCTTGCCCCCCGTTTTATTGCCCTCCCCCCGTTTCAAAAAAGGTGCCCTCCGCCGTGCCCCCCGTTTTGGAATCGCCGCCCCCCCCCCCCCCAAAAAAAAACAAATCCCGGAGGGAGGAGAAATTTTCTTAAGCTATATATTCTTGCTTATAGTATTATAATATAGTTGAAGCTATATAGCCACATGTTGTTCCATTTTTTTTTTTCAAAATTGTTCCATTTTTTCAACATTGTTAATTCAACTACAATTAGCTAAGTAGTAATTTCCAGGAGGATCGAAAATCGGTAGAAGTGGAAGCTTCTGACGTTGATTCTAGCACGAGTTATTCTCGAGTAGCCTTGTTGATGAAAGAGCACCCGGAAGAGTCGGATAACACAGAAGAAGCCATCGGTCAGGGAGATTGTCGAAGTGAGGTAGGAAAAACAAGCACACATAGGCAAATTGGTCCGAAGTGAGGGGGGGGTTAAACCCCAAAATAGGAGGGGGGGTTAGAATCCGAGAAACGCAAAATACCCATATCGCTTTTTTTCTGAAGTTCATTTTACCCATATCGTTTTTCGATTTTCAAGGAAAAATAGGTAAAAAAACCCTAATTTTTAGGTCAAAAAGCCCTTTTTATTGCATTTTTGAAATTTTATTGCTTAAAACATTCATTTTGACCTCAAAACTTAAGTTTGGAGGCAGTTAGAAGTCAGTTTAAAGACATTTTTTTCTTTATTTTTCCAAAATTGGGGGGGTAAGCTTTTATCTCCCCACTTCTGAGTTGGGGAGGGGGTTAAGCCTCCCTTCTCAGATACCCCCGACCCCCTCGTGCCCATGTATGAAAACAAGGGTATTGGACGTTATTGTAAAACGTTTAGTTTGCGATACCTTTTAAAGCGTTATTTTTAGTTTTAAATTTTTAACCTAAGATACGAAGAAAAAAAAATCTGGTATTATCCGACCTGGATGGAATAAAGTTACTGAGCTGTGGTTTTTCACATTTTTTCGGTTTTTTTTTAGTGTATTCTTATTAACGTGTCTGATATCATTAAGTGACACCCAAAAATTTGAGAAAATTCCTTTTTGCAGGTGAATTTAATTAAATTTTAACGTAAAGTAAATACGCGAAAAAATTCACAACCGCAGAAAAAAAACATTAGAAGATTTTATTTTGAAAAAAAAAAGAAATTTAGTTAAAATTTTGTGACATGTCAATATCTCATATTTTAAGTGAATTCGACCCCTTGTGAATGAAATTCGAGAAATTGTCAGTTTGGGCTTTCAATTTAGCCGTACTTTTTGTTTGACCAAGTGATTCTCATGTGTTCTTAAATTTTTAACAGTTCATATTATAGATAGACCGGTTACCAAAAATTGTCTGAATCTGTTAAGTTCACTTGATTTGCTTCGTGCAAACGCTGTTTCGTAAAACTAAAAGCAATTTTTGATCTCAGGTCTTGCGTTTTTTTGGGTCATTCTCAAAAAAAAAAATGTTATTGGCGTATTTTTTTCTCTAAAATGAAAAGGAAAATAATGTAGTTTTGCCGGAATTACAGTCAAACAAAGTTTTGTAATGTTTTTAAAATTTTGCTTCAGATGCCACTAAATAGTAAGAATCTTCAAAATAAAGTGGATTCGACGCCTTCACCTGATAAAACGCCTCGTAAATCTGCTGGAGGAGAACCATTTTTAACGGTAACCTTTATTTTATTTTAACCTTTTTAAATTGGGTTAAAATAATAATTTCTATTAGGTAATATTTTTTTTGTTACAGGTATTTTAATGCAAGCCTTAAAACCTTTATATTGGGATTTAAAAAAATTTCAAAGGTTTTGTTTTGTTTAACAAAGTTCAGGTTTATACGCCCCTGCCCCCCAAAAATCCCGATTATTACCCACACCCACCCTAAAATTTGGGGGTACCCGGGACACCCCCATAGGTGTTTTTAATCAGGTCCGTTTAGGGAGGGGGAGGGTTCATCCCCGGGTGGAAGGCCAGATTTTTTTAGGGGAAATCGGGACCTCCCTGGCTTTTTAGAGGGGTGCGAGATTTCAAATTTTTTTTTGGGGGGTCTGATTTTTTGAGAAAGTTTTTTAAATCACATTTTAAGTGTTTTTAGGTCTAATATTGAATTTTATATACTAAAACAGCCTATTTAGGCCTAAAAAGTGTATTTAAACACTGTTTTTAGCTAAAAAACTGTGTTCTTGACAGTAAATAAAAAATTATACATCCAAATTGGTTGGGAGGGGGAGGGGGGGTCAGCATTGTTAGGGGGAGTCAGGCCGGACCGCTCTCGAGCTTTGAGGGTAGGGAGGGGGGCCTGGATTTTTTCAAGGGGGGGGTCCAAAATTTTGTGGCTCTAGGGGGGTGTACCCCTCTGTCCCTCTAAAAAACACCTATGGACACCCGTTCTAAAATTTTTGGATTCCAGTACAAAAAACGCTAAAAATGGGGTATTTGAGGTATATCCCAAAACAATTTTTTGGAACATTCCCACCCAAAATTTTGGGTGTTGGGTATACCCCCCAATATTCCGGAGGTGGCCCACCTATGGGCTTCTAGATTTTTGTCTGGAGAAGGACCGAAATTTCAAAGCTATGCGGATTGACCTAAACCCTACCCTGCCCCTCCCCTCTTTCTTATCAATTGAAGTATTTAGGATAAGGAGATGGTGGTACTAGACTTTTTATAGGTTGCCGCTGCCAAGAATTTTAAACGGTTTGATTTTTTTTAGAATTTCAGATACAATTTAATACAAACAAACTAATAAAAATGAATGGGGTTATATTTTAATTCTTAAAATCGGGAGTATACAAAAGTTCTTGGGAGAAGCACCCCTTAAATCTCCGCTTTTAGCGTTTTTTAGTTCTGGAAGTCTCCAAATTTTAGAAGAAGGAAAGAGGTAGGCTCCGGGATACCCCCAAATGTTTTAAATAGGGTAAGCATTTACAGGATTTTTAGTTTGAAGGGGGTGGGTTATAAACCCCTCTCCGCCAACTAGAGCCCAACCGGATTGGGATTTTCAGATCTGGTTGGATCGGATCAAATTGAAACTAGTTCCGGCCAGATTGGATATTTTACCGGATAGGATCTGGTGACTCGGAGTTTAATTATATTCATAATTCATAAAACAGACCACCAAATACTTAAATTATTTAACATAACATAAAATATTTTGTTACAATACTAATGAGTCGCACTGATGGGTCTTCATATACCCTTATTTAGCTCTCATCATGGTCTATTCTTCTATTTTGTCACTTGCTGATGCTGATGACTTGCACCTCCTCCAAACAATTCTTGTTTGTGCGATTCATCATCAGCAACTTTTCTTAAAATAATATAAATATGATGGGCCATCATATCATAATTAAACCTTATAAGTTTTTTGAGCAATTGCCTTTAGAGCTGACTCTTGGATCAGAGTAATGAAACCAGCAAAATATTAGCAAACAGAGTTTGCTTAAAACGTCTCAGCTGGTGGGGGCTTATGAGTTTTTTCAAAACTAACAAACAAAACAACTAACTAGTTTTTGTTAAAATATAAATGGGTCTTTATATTATAAATAAACCCTTATGAATTTTTCCAATAATAACAAATAACTAACAAAATTTAGTTTTTGAATTTTATTTAGTTCAAAACAAAGCAGTAACAAGAACAAGAATATCAATAAACTATAGCAATAAACTATAACAATAAACTATAACAATAAACGATAACAATAAACATTTGTGTTGTATCATTTAGTTTCTACTTATTTATATTTTTTATAGCACCAAAAAACTAGAGCTGCTTCCAGCTCTGTCGAAGGTCCTCCTGGTCGTTGAAAATACATCACCATTTTTTGAACTAATGTTTTGTTTTTTTTTTTATTTTTTTTTTTTTTTTTTTTTTTTTTTTTTTTTATTTTTTTTTTTTTTTTTTTTTTTTTTTTTTTTTTGGGTGGCTGGGTTGGGGTTGTTTTTGTTGGCTGGGGTTTTTTTTTTTTTTTTTTTTTTTTTTTTTCTTTTTCCCCCGATTAATATTTTCGTGGCCAACATGTCTTTAACGCTACGCTGATCCATTACAGCATGTTTCACTACCAAATGTATGCAGTGGAGAAAGCATGGAGTATGCTTCCACTTCAGATGCCTAAATTGTTTGTCAATATTTTATTTAAAAGTCATTCATACAAACACTCCCTAATTATCTCCTAAAAACCCATCTTATCACACTTTTTTATTGATGTATGTACCATATTTTTCAACACAAATTTTTGTTTCAAATAAAATAAAAAAATAGACTTGCATTAAAATATTTTGCAAAAAAGTCAATTTTATTTGATGTTTAGTCCATTTCATTGGTTGACCATGTATTAATGTTTAAACTAAGGACTTCTTGATAAAGGGATAGACTTCTTTATAAAAGGAAGTGCGACTCATCAGCAAGGTTCTGCTGCACAAATAGTATTAAAGCAATGTTTAACAAAAAAAGCAAAAAAATTATAATAATTGTCATTGACACGCAAAAAAATCCGGCATATACTGGATCTGAAAAAAAAATGGGGCCAGATCGGATTGGATCAAAAAAAGGCCAGATCTGCCAAATCGCCGGATTGGATATCCGGTCAGGCCCTACCACCAAGCCATCCATCGTTGCCCACCTATGGGGTGGTACATGGTACCTATCCAATTTCAGTATAGGAATTTTTATGCCGGTGTCAAGAGATATTCCTTTCCTTTCTGCCGCAAAAAATTTACCGTATATTTTCCCCTTTCAAAAAATTGGCAAAAATATTATAATGTTAATTTTTCGCTATTCTTTAGAAACGCATAAAATTATCATAAAAATTTGTAAACTTGAAGTTATTATGATAAAATCCATAAACAACCTTAACCATTTTTAAAATTAGTTTACCTAAACAGCCTAAGTGAAACTTAAAATCAAGTTAAAACTTGTAAAAAACAAGTAACAATAATAGAGAAAATACCGGTTTGAAAGCGGAATTGTTTTTGGGGGAAAAGAATTTACTGGTATATTCACTATAGGGAGAAAATATATCCTGCGACACCGGTACCTAGCCTGGCACCGGACCATTCTCATTAAGAATAATCGTCATTTTTGAAAAATGTTCTAATTTTTTCTTTTGTTTTTTTTTGTTATATAAATCTTTGTAGAGCCCCATGCTACGTAGAGGAATACTGTCCAGAAGCCCAGATATAAATCCAGTTCACAAAGATGAAAATATAGAATCAGTAACAAAGAAATTTGCGGCCCAAAATCTGTCGTCCGAAAAGCAGAATAAAAATCGCGGTGGTGCTTCGCAAGAACCCAGCGTGAATGGAGAAATCAATGCGGTCAAAAGGTTTGGTAAAGGAAAAGTTCAGAATTTGATTAAAAAATTCGACAAATAGTCAGTCACAAATAGGCCGCCCTGCCTTGGTGGTGTGTTTCATTCAAAACTATTATGTAAAAAAACTATACTTAATTCGGTTTTTCTATTTAAAAAGCTTTATTTTTTGTTATTTAATGTGCTATTACGTAAACAAAGTGGCATTGGTTTTTTCCGAAAAATCTTAAGATCTCATGTGCTGTGCTGTCTGACTTTAAATGGCGTAAACCTTAACTTTCGAAAATATTTGTGTAAAAGAATTATTATTAAAGTTATCCACAATATTGCTTGTTTTGTGCTTTAACTTTAATCGGTTTTGATATACTGTACTCAAAAACCTTAATTTATTGTTTTGTTTAATTTTACGTTAGTTTATAGCGTAAATATTTCTTAATCCTGAATTTTAACAGCTTATTGCGGCCATTTTTTCCACAAAACCATAAATACCAGGTTCGTGTGAAAGAGTCAGGTATTCAGATAGGTGTGTTCATCTTCAATCTTACAAAAATGTTGGAAATGAGAGAGAGAATTATCACTTCCATTAAAATTATAAAAAAAGGGGAATGGGATTTAAAATTTTATAAAAAAAGAGCTTCATATATTTATGCTTTGTGCGGGGTAAATTTACTTTTGTTTTATACAAGGGAAATAACTTAATTTTAGACAGCCTTAGTTGCCTGTTGTTGTTTTCATCGTAAAAAAATTACAACCAATGACTAAAATTTAGGTTTGGTCAAATAAAAATACCCTACCTAATTGTGACGTCCAGAAAAATGAGGCCGAACATATCGAGTTTTTGAAAAAAGAATGCGAAACAATTTGCTTTTTTTAATTTTTTTGGCTGAAAAATGAGCGAAAAAACTTTAACCTGTAATCTCCAGCGTCAGTTACGCATTGACTGACGTGCTGCGTTACACAGTCGATCGACAGCTTTACATTAGAACTCGTATTTATAAGGCGTCATATTTTTGAAACATCAGCGCAACGGGAGTTGTTGCATAATGCTTGTCTATTTAATTTGCTTAAATTTATTATTTATTTTCGTGATAAAAACAGTAAAGAAAAAAGTAAAACATTTCGCTGACCCTTTTTATAATGTTAAGATTAGTTTGTCGTTACTCTGACACAATGAGTCAGAAGCGTCATAAAATACTCGTAACTCAACTGTGATTCTTTTTTTATTCTTTAACAGACAAATAGTATTAACAATTTGAGTCACAGTTACGTTGATTTTATACTGATTGTGACTCTTTTTGTCAGAATAACGACGAGTTGGACTTTAAAAAAAATGGTTGTACCATGGCAGTTTTATGCGTTCTACATCGCTTTTCCAAATTTTGGATTGACCGGAATTAAAAACAGGTTACAGAACACGTATCCATCCTAAATTAATTAAATTAATGTAAATCATGAATTGATTTTGATAAATCTGGGAGGAAAGGAAGTTTAAGTAGCCGAAAGCTTAAATTTTAGATTTCGTTACATTTCGACCAGTAATAAAGGAGTAGGTCTATATTTTAAAAAAATGTCAGCTACGGTTTTGTGTTCTTATTTCGTGTGTTCTAGTTTTTTATATTCATCAATTATTCAACATGTTGAAGTATATAAGCCAATATTTTAAATGAACACGACTGTTTTAGTCTTTCTGAATTTTTAAACAGCTTTGTAAAAGCTTTAAAAAGCTTTGTAATTCACTTTACTTTAAGATGGAAGAAACAAATACATAAAAATACAGAACAAAAAATCCGTTATTTTAAATACCACACAAAAATACTGAACAGAACACTGTAGTCGATTTTTGTTTTCAAAAAAATAGTCCTATTAATTTACTACTAAAATCTGTTCAAAAATGACTAAGGCTGAATAACTTTTAGATGATCATATTATTTCTCGCTAACAGTAGTACTGAGCTGTATAAATTTTTTTTGGCGTATAGAGTTTAATTTTAGCAAAATATTGATTTACGTATCGTGTGAATCAACCGTGCGTTTAACAAAATGTGCTTACCTGGAATGTTTTCCAGCTTCAATTATTTTTTAACAGATCTTAATTTGACTTCAACCAAATTTAAATTTTAATTTTTTGGTGGCTGCCTAAGCTTACTTTTCTGCAAAATATTATTAAAATCCGAGTTTTTATATGGAAATGAATGTCTCACTTTTTAGTTATGGTAGCTGTCATTTAATTTAAAAAAATAATGATCGCTGAAAAAATTTAAAGTGGTATATTTCGCGAACAAAATGTAATATTTTCTTACAGAATCTATAGTGATTATAGTTAAAACTTTGGACTATACGTTGATATAATTATTAAATATACCACCATTGGTTTTCAGCGAAATATACACATACCCGTTTAAAATTGTTTTTCAGGGAACATAGATTTTGTAGAAAATAAAAAGTGTAACTGTATTATGGCGAAAGAATGTATAGTATGCTCATTTGAGATGTTTCGGCAAAAAGTTTAAAAATTAGCTGACGATGCGATTTGTATACAAGTGCAAATTTTCGGGTATGGGGTTCTGAGCATACATGGGCACGGGGGGGGGTTGGGGGGGGGTTCACCCCCCAAATTCTGAGAAGAGGGGTTTAGCCCATACATGGGCAAGTTGGTCCGGAGTGGGGGGGGGGTTAAACCCCAAATTAGGGGGGGGTTTAAAATCCGAGAAACGCAAAATACTCATATCGTTTTTTTTTTCTGGAGTGCATTTTACCCATATAGTTTTTCGATTTTGAAGGAAAAATAGGTTAAAAACACTAATTTTAGGTCAAAAAGCCCTTTTTATTGCATTTTTGAGCTTTTTATAGCTTAAAACATTCATTTTGACCTCAAAACTTAAGTTTGGAGGCAGTTAGAAGTCATTTTAAAGACATTTTTTTTTCTTCATTTTTCCAAAATTGGGGGGAGGTTAACTTTTTCTCCCCCCCCCACTTCTGAGTGGGACGGGGGGTTTAAACCCCTCTTCTCAGAATTTGGGGGGGGGGTAACTCCCCCAAACCCCCCCCCCCCCGTGCCCATGTATGGTTTAGCCCCCCCCCCACTCAGAAGTGGGGGGGGGGGGGAAAGGTTAACCTCTTACTTTTGGAAATTGGAAGAAAAAAATGTCTTTAAAATGACTTCTGACTGCCACCAAACTTAAATTTTGAGGTCAAAATAAATGTTTTAAGCAATAAAAAGCTCAAAAATTTTTTACCTATTTTTTCTTCAAAATCGAAAAACGATATGGGTAAAATGCACTCCAGAAAATAAACGATATGGGTATTTTGCGTTTCTCGGATTTTAACCCGCCCTAATTTGGGGTTTAACCCCCCCCCACTCCGGACCAACTTGCCCATGTATAGTTCTGAGTGTTATTTTTCTAAATAGGTTTTCTTGGCTTTAGTAGCTGGGTAAGGGTAATACATGGAGTAGTTCGGTATTAAACGTGGGAAGTATATCCTTAAAAAAATTATGTTGCTTTGGCAATCGGCAGTTAAAAAAACCCATTTTTTGTAATTTACAAAATTTAAAAAATATCCAAAATCTTTGTGCAAATGAAAAATCAAATCATCAGTGGAAAGTTTTACAGATTCCCGGATTTTGAGATTTGAGACAGTTAACGAGCCTCCAAGATAGTTGACAAAACAGTAGAACCGTAGGAGACGAGAAATGGTTTTTCCACGAAACCACATTTTTGACCCCTAATTATAGGAGACAGCAGCCCCTCCACTCGCTTTAATTTTAGGGGGAGTGGTGTCCCCTTTAATCCTAAATTTAAAAAGGAAGGTCGAAAGGGGTGCTTTCGGCACTTTTCTTTCGAGATTTTTGGGTTTGGGTATATTTCTAAAATTATAATGATTCCATTAGTTGTGCGAATTTCAAAAGCAAAAAAAAAATCTTAATTTTGACCTGCATTACAATGTCCGATTACCGGAATCAACTTGCGTTTGATTTAAAATATTGCCAAACAAGCTTTCATATTTATATTAGTTTTTAACTGAAATATATTAGTATTTCTTAGATTATAACAAATTGACTAAAAACCTATAAAAATTGATAGTTTCACGTTTTCTCATTCGAAACCTACCACTTTTTTAACAAAACCTGAAATAGCGTCTAAAACACTTCTATAAAATTTTGTAACATTACCAACGTTCTATCAATAATCTCGAATAAAAGCAAAATGAGAAACTAACAAATCGACAATAAAAAAGTATCATTTATAGGTGGAAATTTAAGATGTACAGTTTAAATGGTACTTTTGCACAAAAGTACCATTTAATTGATACTTATTTTGCTGCCGAAATATTTAAAGCTCGAAGTAATTTATGCTACATATCTGTTTCGAAATTTTTAGTATCAAAATTGGTAAAAACAAAAGAAAAGTTGGTCCTCCACTGGTAATGTAGGTCGGAATAGGGTTTTTTGTTTAAATTATTTGTCACTAGGGGTTAAACCGCCCCAAATGGGGTGTTTTCGTGGGCCAGTAAAGGTTTTGGATTAAGCGTAAATATTTTTGTGTGCCAAGGGTTGCTTTTATATTCCGGAAACATAGTTGCACTAAATCGTTCATTAATTTTTACAAATCGCTGCAATACATTCTTTTGTATCTTGCTATTTTTTCGGATTACGTTTTTAATTCGTTATTTTTACGAATTTAGGTGTTTTCTATGTTTTTCTTTCGAATTCCACGCGGTGTTAACAAGAGGTAATATTTTATTGTGCAATAAATTTTAAAGTGAGATAAGTTGGGTTACGTTGTAAACGGGTGTAATTTGATAATAAAACTTATGAAAAGGTGTGTTTGTTATTTAGTTCGTTTCCGGATTATAATGTGTAATCACTGTTTTTGAAGATATTATAAAGATTGTTTCGTTATTACGATGAGTTATTATCCACTTACAAGTTATGTATGTCAGAGCTTTTGTAAGCTTAGCCGCCCGTTACACACGCGGGTGGAGTCTTGTTAATGGGTAGTAAAGCGATAAAATCTTTTTTATACAAACGGGTTTATGACAATGTAAACATCGGGACACTTAACACCTTTTTTGTAACAGACGAAACATTTTTTTCTACCAAACCTATCGTAGTCGATCACTTCTTTTGTATTACCGACAGTACGCATTAACACAAAAGTATCGGAATCTGTGGTATTGTAATGTTTGTGGTTAATTCTGGTGTCGATTTTGGACTTGGAGTAAGGGTAGCGGTAGTTTTCTATAGTTGAACTATATCTGCCTGACCTCGTAAATTTGTATAGAAGAACATGAGCGGACGCGGACCAATTAAAATTGTGCAGTAATGACGTTATTTTTTTTTAGAAAAACGAATATGAACGAAACGTTTTCAAAAAATATAAAAAAATAAGTCAACTTTAACCCTTTGTAAAATTGCAGTATTGTTCCAAATTTGGTAAATCTGTTAAAATATGGTATTTAAATTTTAATGTTAAACAATTTTTGCTAAAAATTTTAAATGGTTTTATTTTTAAATAGTCGATGATTCAATGCTGCAAATCGTCGATGTCAGCTAGGTGTGATTCGCCTTTAGTCTACTAATTAATTAGTGATCCTACCTTCCAATATTATGAATATCATGCTTCGGAGTTACAACCCTAGCGGGGAGTGCTCCGCTCCGGAGCTCCGCGACTATTTTTCTTGTTTTTAATAGGCACCTTGCACTGGAACTCGGTTTATACATGAAGAATGCAATATACATAAGCGTCACCATAATGGATAATTATACCGTTTCTCCTACTTATCTTTCGTAGTATGTAGAACAACTGATCAAAATTTCGCGCGCTTTTGATCGGTTGATCTGCATACTTTAAATGATAAGTAGGAGATACGGTAATTATCCATTTGGGTGACGCTTATGTATATTGCATTCTTCATGTATAAACCGAGTTCCAGTGCAAGGTGCCTATAAATTTTGAAAAAAAAAACAACTGGTTTACAAAAAACGTCGACAAAATAATTTATGGCATTATTTTTTTCATTCATGCAATATTTACTTACATAAAAACATAGGGCGGCTGTCCAGAGCTCCTAATAGCGGAGCTCCGATTCGTTTGTTCGGAGCTCCGGGGAACATCACTAGTGAAAATAATAATGTAATTTGGAACTTTTGCAACGAAAAACATCGACTTTGTCATAGTTACTCTGACACAATGAGTCTGATTTTTCATAAAATACTCGTAACTGTGACTCTTTTTTATATCTTAACACAAAAATCTAAACAAAATAAGTCAGAGTAACGTTAATTTTATGCTGATTGTGGCTCATTGTGTCGGAGTAACGACTTTGTGTCATGGTTAAAAATTAAACGACGCGAAGAAACGCTTAGGTCCAGTTCTTAACTACCCAAAGGACAAAAAATTGTACAATTTTGGGGGGTTTAAAAAATATATTTTAACTAAAAACGTGGTTTTTTTACTTTAAAAAAATTATCGGGTTTAAGTAAAACTCAGGCTCTGGAGGGAAATTTTTACATTTTGACCACTAGACTAAAGTTTTTACCACATGTCCGCCCACGCAACTTCCCCTAGTCCATTTCGTCGTTACCTTGGAAAAATGAGTCAAAATCGCAAAATACTCTAACTGTGACTCTTTTTATCTTTTATCACGTTAATTTTATACCGTTTGTGACCATAGGTGGGCAGCCTCCCGGATTTTTTTTTTTTGGGGGGGGGATACCCGACTCCCGAAATTTGGGGGATGTCCCCCAAGTTTTTTTGGGGTATACCTCAAATACCCCATTTTTAGCGTTTTTGGTACTGGGACCTCTCAAATTTTAGGGGGGAATGTCCGGGGTACCCCTAAATTTTAGGGGAGGGGAGGTTGTCGGCTATAGTCGGGATTTTTGGGGGGTGTATAACCCCCCTGCCCCACCTATAGTTGTGACTTTGTGTCGTAGTAACAACAATACCAAATTATTGTCCTTTCTTGCTCCGGAGATCCGTTTGGTTATTCGGAATATGCCGATATACTATAGTGATGTTCGTCCTACCTTCCAATATCACGCTCCGTAGCTTCGGTCATTTAAAGTGGAAGGAGTTCCGGAGCCCCTTTGGAACATACTGATTTTCGAAGTGTTGATTTTTACAAAAGGGAGGTTCTATCCCCGTAGATATACTGCGGACACCTAAGTTAAAAATATTTGCATAATAGAAACGAGCAATTCGTCGTTACTCTAACACAAAGAGTCACAACCAGCATAAAATTAACGTCACTTTTACTCAAATTGTTGATACTATTTGTGTATTAAAGAATAAAAAGAGTCATAGTTATTAGTAGTTTATGACATTTCTGACCCATTGTGTCATAATAACGACGAATTTTTCGGGTTGGATGAATGCGGCCTGCTCTCAGTGTGCTTTCTATTGAATTATATGGAAAAATATACAAGATCCAGACAGTTCAATACTTATGTGTTAATGTGAAGTTATTAATCGATATTAAGTTCTACGATGTCTTCCGGAATCTCGTTTCTTATGATCATTACGCTAGTAAAGGTGAGTTTAATATTCTCCCTTTTTGTTCTCTTGAAGAAGATTAAATTAAAACAAACCTTTGGCCCAGTTCACACCAGAGTTGAGTGCACGTCAGAATTTTAAGGATCCTCAAAATGTCATATAGTATTCGTGATCAAGTCATATATGTTTTGCTCTGTGGGAATGGTTGTGAGAGGAGCTAAAAGATTCGGCAATTAGTGCTTGGGGAAAAATGAATCTCCAATGAATGATAGATTTCCTTTTTTCATAAGCACTAATTGGCTCTGTAACGTTATAACTTTGTAAAGAATATTGGCACTGAACAATTTCCGTTTAAATGGGAGGGTTTTGACTGTTGTGTGACAATTGTCACATGTCACGCGATCAGTACCTCAGCGACCACTGACAATTTAACAGTGTAAACGCGCGAGGGATCTGTTCGTCGTGACTACAGCAAAATGAGCCACAGTTCGTATAAAATATGTGTGCCTGTGACTCATTTTATAATTTGAAACAGGATCTTATTAACTAAAGAGTGAGTCACAGTCACGTGTATTTTATAATGACACTGGCTTATTTTGCTGTAGTAACGACGTGTTGTCACTTGTCATTCCGGTCATTGTCCTTGTCATGCCTTTTTTTTCAGCTGGATGATTTGCGAACTCTTGCCGCGATAATCGATATTTTAGAAAGAATTTATCATCACTGCGGTTGAATGAGGCGCACTTTTTATTGAATAGGGTCATGCATTTAATTTCGGCACTTTTTCAAGTTTTGATTACATATCTTGTCATAACTTAGTCCCAAATTCGAATTGAGAAGTGATTGATTGATAGCTCGTTAGAAACTAGATGAATGGACGAAAAAAGGACAGTCATAGCATCATCTACCAATTTTTTTGTTGGCTGTAGTAACTTCTTGAAGGAAAATGGGCAAAAGCTGCATTGAATTTCGGCACTTTCGAAAATGCAATTAATTTCGGCACTTTAATTTAGTTTTCAATTTTTTTTCAAAACAAATTAGAGTAAAAATAACCAATATGGCAGTAAATTTAGCAGTCAACTTTCAAATAAGCCATTAAACATTAATATTGACCTAAAAACAAGAAAGTTATAGCCTTAAGAAAAAAGTGCCGAAATTAAATGCACCAAACAAATTTTTCAAAGTGGCCATTATTGATATCTTCCCTTATAAAACGAAATTTACGTAGATGTTGATTGTTATGCATATGCATATCAGTGTGTTCAGAATAAGTAAATACACAACTTTGTAATATAAAACTTTTTGATTAAACAGAGCTGAAAAAAGTTATGGCCAAAAACGGTTTTAAAAATGTCCAAAGAGTGCCGAAATTACATGCATTACTTTATATACGACTGATTATTTTAAATTTCAGACAGCATCTTATTAGCTAAAAATGAGCCAAAGTCATGGGTATTTTATAATGACTGTGGTTCATTTTGTCGTAGTGATGAAACAAAATTACACGGCCGGCGAATTATTGAAAATAAAATTAATATTAAAGTTTATTTGTTACGCATAAAGCACAGGATACACAAGGCCGATGTTACTCAGCACTAACTGCGCAACCAAATACTAAATATAACAACACGTCAGGATTTTAAGGACCCTCAAAATGATAGTATTCGTGATCACGTCATTACGGGTGTGCATTGCCGGGAAACTTCATTTTAGCCGCGCCTTAACTTTAGTACTAAAAGTTCAAAAATCGTTTAGCCTTAGCTTTAGTACTAAGCCCAAAAAAGGCTTAGACTAAAGCACTTTAGCCTTAGCTTTTGTCAAACTGACAAATATAGAAATGTTCCTAAATTTTAAAAATTATCCCTTTTTTAAGGTGTCTTGGCATTGCATTGTTAAGTTTAGGGTAAAAACTCACCACACAACACGCTTTATTTTTAGGGTTAATTTTACAATTTTAAAGTTGCTCTTGTAACTGTATTTCAGTTTTAACTTTAAATCTTAACAGTAGTATAAAAATGGCTAACTATCAAGAATAGTTTTTCTGAAATGAATATCCAAAGCAACAAAACATTTAACCAACATTTTTTATTAAAAAGAACGCTTACTGCATAGTAAACTTTACAAAATACCCATATGAAATTGTAAAAATAAGATTATTTTAATATTAAGCACGTAGAAACTCGAAAAATACTTCAAAAAAGCAAAAAATCAGTATTTTCTAATGCTTAAACAAAAATAAGAAACACAAAAAAATAAAACCCCATATTCATAGCACCATAAAACCAAAATTCGTTTTAATCACTTTAATCAGCATTATTGTTTAAAATATTCACTCATGTTTCTTTTAAAGTAAAAATATAGTATATTCAAGTTTATATAAGCATAGTTTTTAGGCAGCTAAGAGTGAGGGAAAGGGTTGAGGTGGTTGGTTACCGGCGGTAAATTGCATCTTAAATTCTGGGAAGGATGTATCGAAAATTTTGAAACCTAAAAGAGGGTCAGGGTGTGTCTTGTGGATTTTCAAAACAAAATACTTTAGAGGTGTCAGATTAAAAATCTGGAAAGAAGCCAGATTAAAAAAAGAGAACTTTTCTGAGGAGAACTCGATTTTTGTCTAGGAGGGAGGTTCAAAATTTTGAGGTTAAAAAAACCCCATCATCCTCTCCACTTCATGGATAGAAATCTCATTAAATAATCATGTTTTTGAATGGTGAACACTTTTTTTTTTAGTTTTTTGGTCATTTTTTGGCCAATCATTTTTTGGTAATTTTTCATTTTCCTGGCAAAAGCTAACGTTTTGCCGGGCCCATACGTTTTGCCGAGCTTTTGCCAGCTAATTTCAGTTTAGCCGCGCCTTAGCTTTAGTACTAAGCCCAAAAAACCCTTTAGTACTAAAGCATTTTAGCTTTAGCTTTAGTACTAATGACACCCGTACATGCATATATGTTTGACTCTGTGGGAATGGTTGTGGGAGGTGCTGTTTTATCCAATTAGCGCTTGGGAAAAAATGGTTTCCAATGAATGAAAGATCTCCATTTTTTTCCTAAGCGTTAAATGGCTAAAATTAATTCTATAACGGCTTTACTATGTAAAGATATTTAACACTGAACAGCTTTCGTTTAAACGGGAGGGTTTTGACCATCATGATAACAAAAATATATAATACTAAATATTATATTAAGGAAAAATATGTCACTAATCTCAAAAGCGAAACAATTTGGTGCCATTTTTTGAGCACTGCCATTAATTGTTGTGCGCATAAAATGGCAAAACAACTGCTCTTATTGAGGCATGTGTCGTGTAAATGGGTACTGCTCAAAATGTAGCAGTGTTTTTGCGCATATCCTAGCATGCTAACTCGAAAGCACTGCATTTTGAAGCACACTGCACTTTTTTAGCAATCTTATGCGCATATATGCGCATATACTGCACATAAAATGGCACAACCGCGGGTAACAAAAAAATAAACTACTTAAAAACCACTACTTAGTTTTTAAACTATACACAATATACAAACTTTTAGTATAGATCAGGGAGGGCCCAAACTCCCTTAATATGGCAAAATATGCGGCGGGCCACTTTTTGTTTTTGCTATAACTTGGTAAAGAAACAACCAAAACATAAAAGAAGCAAATCATTTTACTCAGAAAAGTAACGAAATTTTTTTAAAAAATTAAATTTTAATTTTTTTGGCTCGGTGCCAATTTTACGTTGAATTGAACTTCAAATTTAAATATGCCAAAAACTTTCCCTCGTAAATGTGCTTGTATCTTCGTTAATAATATAGCTAACGCATCATAATTAATACGAGCTTGTTCGTTATTAGTAGGCGGTCTAACGGTATGCATTTATATATGGTCTTAGGTTCCTGTCGTTCGAAATTTTGAGATAAATATACACATGCAGAAAACAATGCGATTTTTGTGATAATTCGATGAAAACAAAGAATTTCCAAAACTGGGTCATATTTCGAGTTTTAGGTCAAAGCCCAGCGCAAAATAGTATTTTTTGGGTAGCTTGAACAAATGTTTATAATATATGGCAAAAAAACGAAAATAAAAATATATGTTTTTGAGATTTTTCCTTTTTTGTGCAATTATTTGAGTTTTTGTGAGAATTCGATGAAAACAAAAAATTTCCGAAACTGGGTCATATTTCGAGTTTTAAGCCAAAGCCCAGCGCAAAATAGTATTTTTTGGGTAGCTTAGACAAATCTTTATAATATATGGAAAAAAACGAAAATAAAAAGATATGTTTTTTAAAATTTTCACTTTTTGTGCATTTATTTAGGTTTTTTTGGAAGAATTTTCGAAAATAAAAAAAAGCCAAGTGCAGACTATTATAAAGTTACATTATCGTTGATTATTAAAGATTTTTGTTTAAAAACAATGTTATTGTAGTAGTATCAGTAATTTTTTTAAAGTTTTTAGTTGTTTTTGACTATGCGAAGTGCAAATAATGCAAATGCATGAAATTTGAAATTTTGAAGAAAAATGAAATTTTTACAAAAAAATCATGAGCGAAAAAACGTGTTGGAACTTAAGAATTAGCATTATTTTAACGTTTTTTAATAATTTCGGATCAATATGGTGAAAAATGAGTAAAATTGAGTTAGTTTTGAATATAATACCTGTTACAATGCTCCAAAACATAACAGGCGTTTTTTAAGAATTTTCCGAATTTACTATGGGTGTTTTTGGAGAAAATGTTCACTGGGGTTTTTTCAACGCAGGATAACGTTCAATACGGCATTAGAAAGAAAAAAGCAATACAAATCAAAAATGCCCCCCTTTGCATGGTCGCTTTAAACTTTTTGAAGTATTTTTGACCACTTGAAAATGGTGATATTTTCAAAAAAATTTCTAGCAGTTTCATACCTTTAATACATTATGAGAAATTTTAAAAAAACCTTTAATAATGAATTCATATTAAAGCCCAAGCGATTTCTGTTTTTTTGATATATAGAAATAGTTTTTAGCACATCTACAGCTTAAGTAATAACGTTTAAAAAAAGTCTTTTTTTTCACAGCAAAAAAAGCATTGTTTTCTGCATGTGTAAATTTAACTCAACTCTAAACGACAGGAACGTAAAACCATATATAAATGCATACCGTTAGAATCGCCTACTAACAACGAACCAGCTCGTATTAATTATGATGCGTTAGCTATATTATTAACGAAGATACAAGCACATTTACAAGGGAAAGTTTTTGGCATATTCAAATTTTAAGTTCAATTCAACGTAAAATTGGCACCGAGCCAAAAAAATTAAAATTTAAGTTTTTAAAAAGATTTCGTTACTTTTCTGAGTAAAATGATATGCTTTTTTATGTTTTGGTTGTTTCTTTACCAAGTTATAGCAAAAACAAAAAGTGGCCCGCCGCATATTTTGCCATATTAAGGGAGTTTGCCCCCCCTGGTATAGATATACGAAAATAAAATCCAATACAATACACAAAAAATCTATTTATGTATTGCATTGGATTTTATTTTTGTATGTCTATATTTTTGTATTTTGTGTACAGTGTTCAAACTAAGTACTGGCTTTTTAGTGGGTTTTTTTTGTTTCCCGCGGTTGTGCCATTTTATGTGCAGTATATGCGCATATATGCGCATAAAATTGCTAAAAAAGTGCAGTGTGCTTCAAAATGCAGTGCGTTCAAGTTAGTATGTAAGTATATGCGCAAAAACACTGCTACATTTTGAGCAGTGCCCATTTACACGACACATGCCTCAATAAGAGCACTTGTTTTGCTATTTTATGCGCACAACAATTAATGGTAGTGCTCAAAAAATGGCACCAAATTGTTTCGCTTCTAAGACTGAGTGACATATTTTTCCTTAATATATTATATAGTATTATATATTTTTGATGATAATAACAAACGATATTATCACAATGCAGTGTGTTTCAGCAGGGACTCGATCCAAGGACTTTCAGTATGCAAGACGTAAGATCTGCCACTGCGCCACAACTTCGAAATTAATAAAAATCGCTGAAAATAAATTAATAATTAAAAACTTTTAAATTCATTAAATATTTAATTTTGTTGTAAAAATCGTATTCATGTACCGACAAATTTTTTATTAGTCTGACTAATAATAGTAAGATCCATTATTAGATATAAGGTACTCCTTTTTAGTCAAAACATACGTAGTCACAATAATTTTAAAGGCGCGGTACAGAGGCGAACTTTTTGTCTTCGATTTTGATAATTTTTTATGAAATCCTTCCCCTTGCCCCCGATAGCCACTAAAACTTTTCGTCAAAATATTTTCAGCAGTTTAGGAGGATCTTTCAAAAATAACGTTTTTTCGGGTGATTCTTTAATTTAAAGATTGCTCAATTGGTATAACATTTTAAGTTACCAATAATGACTGAAAGAAAACGGAAGGTTTCCACTTTGTTTTGATACCTTGATTGTTGTTGAGATATTGCGTTTGCCGTACAATAAAAACTTTTTGATTTTTTTGGCCAAAAACACGAAGAGTTAAAAAAATATCTGTAAACCTTAATTCTGATTTCGAAAGAATAGTTTTAACACCAAAAAACATATAACTCCAATAACCCACAAAACTTGTTTCATCAAAATATCTCCAGTGGTTCAGGAGATATGACCCTCCGAAAATGACGTTTTTCGACAATTCTGTACTCGAAAGATTACTTAGTGGGTATTAAAATTTAAATTACAAAATATGCACTCAAAGAAAGCAGTTACTTTCTACTTTGATTTGATATTTTTATCGTTAAGATTGGTGCATTATTTGTTAAGATATTGCGTTTCCCTTACGAAAAACCCGCGATTTTTTCGCTAAAAACCAAACGACGGTAGTGATTTGATAAAGTTTGCCCAACCTTTATTGCGGTCAATTTCTACTTTTAGCAAAAAAATCGCTGGTTTTTTGTACGGTAAACGCAATATCTCGACAAATACTGTACCAATTTTAATGATCAAGGAATCAAATTAAAATAAAAAACAGCAGCTTTCTTTGAATGCATAATTTGTAATTTAAATTTTAATACCCATTGAGCAATCCTTCAAATACAGAATTGTCGAAAAACGCCGTTTTGGAGGGTCATATCTCCTGAACCACTGAAATTATTTTAATGAAAAATTTTTTGTAGGCTATTGGGGGCAGGGGTAAGGCTTTCACAAAACATAATCAAAATCGAAGACAAAAAATTTGACTCGGTACTGCACCTTTAAGTTTGCCCCGAAAAATCAATTTCTATATAATTCAATTTTTATTTTTCGGTGTTCCTGGTTTTTCGGTCCCAATATCTTAACAAATAATGCATCAATCTGAACAATCAATGTTTTAAAAGAAAGTAAAAATTTTCGTTTTCTTTGAGGCCATCATTTGTAATTTAAATAGTGTTTTTACCGCTGTGCGCTCAAGATACAAGTACTAAACTTAATGACCGAAAAACTGCCATTTTTGGAGAATCATATCTCCTGAAACACTAAAAATATTTTGGCAGGCTTCTACATAAAAAAACATCGAAATCGAAAACAGAAAAATTGAATCTGTACCGCACCTAAGTTAAGTCTTTACGTACACAAGTTATTAAAAAACACAAAATATATTTTTAGCTCATAGAACACAACATCAAATATACAACAAGAAAGTAAATTAAGGTGCTGATCGACCATTTTTTTTGAGTTGGATGATCAGCTTAAATAACTCAAAGAACAACATCAAATATACAACAAGAAAGTAAATTAAGGTGCTGATCGACCATTTTTTTTGAGTTGGATGATCAGCTTAAATAACTCAAAGAACAACATCAAATATACAACAAGAAAGTAAATTAAGGTGCTGATCGACCATTTTTTTGAGTTGGATGATCAGCTTAAATAACTCAAAGAACAACATCAAATATATGTACAACAAGAAAGTAAATTAAGGTGCTGATCGACCATTTTTTTTGAGTTGGATGATCAGCTTAAATAACTCAAAGAACAACATCAAATATATGTACAACAAGAAAGTAAATTAAGGTGCTGATCGACCATTTTTTTTGAGTTGGATGATCAGCTTAAATAACTCAAAGAACAACATCAAATATATGTACAACAACAAAGTAAATTAAGGTGCTGATCGACCATTTTTTTTGAGTTGGATGATCAGCTTAAATAACTCAAAGAACAACATCAAATATATGTACAACAAGAAAGTAAATTAAGGTGCTGATCGACCATTTTTTTTGAGTTGGATGATCAGCTTAAATAACTCAAAGAACAACATCAAATATATGTACAACAAGAAAGTAAATTAAGGTGCTGATCGACCATTTTTTTTGAGTTGGATGATCAGCTTAAATAACTCAAAGAACAACATCAAATATATGTACAACAAGAAAGTAAATTAGGTGCTGATCGACCATTTTTTTTGAGTTGGATGATCAGCTTAAATAACTCAAAGAACAACATCAAATATATGTACAACAAGAAAGTAAATTAAGGTGCTGATCGACCATTTTTTTTGAGTTGGATGATCAGCTTAAATAACTCAAAGAACAACATCAAATATATGTACAACAACAAAATAAATTAAGGTGCTGATCGACCATTTTTTTTGAGTTGGATGATCAGCTTAAATAACTTAAAGAAAAACATCAAATATACAACAAGAAAGTAAATTAAGGTGCTGATCGACCATTTTTCTGAGTTGTATGATCAGTTTAAATAACTCAAAGAACAACATCAAATATACAACAACAAAGTAAATTAAGGTGCTGATCGACCATTTTTTTTTTTGAGTTGGATGATCCGCTTAAATAACTCAACAAAATGGAAAATCAAAATCATTAGTAGTCCGAAGCAAGGCGTTTTATTAACCAAACAAATATTTTTAAACAAAATTTGTTAATAAGCAAACAGAAAAACAGCTATAAACTAAATATTTTAAAAATATTGTATCACTTCCGTAATAATCAAAAGGGCGTAACTCCTAAGCAATAACGTAACTCCAAATCAAAAAGACATAACTCCAAGTCAAAAAGACGTAACTCCAAGTCAAAAGGACCTAACTCCAAACTGTGGAGTTGCGTTTTTTGTTTTGGAGTTACGCCCTTTCGTCATATCAAATATCGCTTTGGAGTTACACCCACCTCTCAGTTCTCCATTAAATAGGCTTCTCTGAGGGCCGTGCTTTTTAGTATATGTTCTTTGGAGCTTGGGAACAAACGTGGCAGTCATAACTCAATTTCGCCAAAAATGGAGTTACGCCCTTTTGTCATAGCAGCGACGATATACGTACATGTGTCCGGTTTAATGAAGAATCACGACGGTTAATTCAATGTACACAAAAGTCTTGAGAAGATCAAAAAATAATTTGAATATGAAATCGTTAATGAAAAAAACACGATCATAATACAACAAAACAACATAAACATAAAACTATTTTTCTGAAAAAACAACTGGTTGTGTATATTTTTTCTTTTTCATTTTTTCCGGTCGAATACAAATCATTTTCAAATCTTCTGGAGACCTTTGTGTACATTGAATTAACTGTCGTACTTCTTCATATAGCAAATCGCCTAGAATGCAACCTTACAAAAATCTTGAGCGCTTTCCTCATCATTAATGAGCATTTCACAATCATTAGTGCGCATTTCATAGTAAAGAATAATCAGAAACTGTTAACTAATCAAATAATCAATCAATAATCAGAAGAAGTTAAATAATTAATTTTTTTCCAATAGTTAGAAAGGGTTAAATAATGAATAATCACCAATAATCATAAAGAGTTAAATAATCAAAAATCACCAATAATCAGAAAGGATTAAATAATCAATAATCACCAATAGTCAGAAAGGATTAAATAGAAAATTTTTTTACCAATAATTAGAAAGGGTTACATAATCAATAATCACCAATAATCATAAAGAGTTAAATAATCAAAAATCACCAATAATCAGAAAGGATTAAATAATCAATAATCACCAATAATCAGAAAGGGTTAAATAATCAATAATCAGTGATTATTGATTATGTAACCATTTCCGATTATTGGAAATTATTAATCACCAATAATCAGAAAGAATTAAATGGAAAATTTTCCACCAATAATGACAAAGGGTTAAATAGAAAATTTTTCCACCAATAATCAGCAAGGGTTAAATTAAAAATTTTTCCACCAATAATAGAAAGGGTTAAATAATCAATAATCACCAATAATCAAAAAGCGTAAATAGAAAATTTTTCCACCAGTTATCAGAAAGGGTTAAATAATCAATAATCACCAATAATCAGAAAGGGGTAATTAGAAAATTTTTCACCAATAGTCAGACAGATTTAAATAAATAATAATCACCAATAATCAGAAAGGGTTAAATAGAAAAGTTTTCCATCAATAATCAGAAAGGGTTAAGTTAATTAATCAATAAACACCATTAATCAGAAAGGGTTAAATAGAAAATTGGCATACTTTTAGGGTTAGGCTTCAACAAAGTCAGCTCTAAAATATAACAATCCGGACTAGAAAAGATATTTAAGTAAAAATATCTATCTCGCCAACGGAACAATTGATTTATACAATTGTGTGTAAATTAGGATTTTATCTATATATGGATATGATTATTGTATAAATCTAAAATTTTTTGCCACGAGGTAGCGACAAATCACAAAAACCGAAAGTGTTTTAGTAAAACCCCTTAACTACTTTATTTTAAAATAACAAAGCGTGTTCTAAACGGCCTTAAAATTTTAATAATACTTTTAAACTGCAAATTTACTTTAATTTCGGTCCACAAATAAGCAAATTCTTATTTTGAAGAATTTGGAATGGCTTAAACATTTTTGAAATTTTACAAAATCTTCTCACAAATGAAAATGCAGCGCTCTTTATTTAATTTTTATTTGAATTTATATTAATTATTTTTGATCGTGTTTATTTTTTAAGGAATACTCGCAATTCATTCTTGCTTATTGTATTTTTGTTAAAATTGTTGCAAATAAAAAAAAATAATTAGGATTATTAAAAAAGCAAATTGCAAATCGACTTATCATTGGAAGAAAAAGCAAAAAACAAAACTGTCATTTTTTAATCTAATTATCTGTTTAGGAATTTTATGCAAAAAAAAACCCACGGCTTGTTAGATTTGTCGCTTAGCCTTCGGGTTTAGTTAGTACCCATTCTTTTGAAGAGATTATACTTGTTTATCAAGGTTATTTTCGGCCCTAAGCCCTGTACTTAAGAATAGAAGTTGTGAACTTTCGACTCTAACTTTAGTCCAACCGAATGTGTTGTTTGAAATTTTTTAAAGAAAAGCTCGTTTACACTGGAATGACGAGAGAGAAGGGTCGTCGTTGGTGTTTCTGGTTTTTTTGCCCTGCCCTGTCTTGAGAAGGGGTTTGGGTTTTTTTTTTTCCACCGAATGTGTTGTTTCAAATTTTTTAAAGAAAAGCTCGTTTACACTGGAATGACGAGAGAGAAGGCGTTTCGTGTACGTTAATGTTTCATGTACATTTTGGATAAGTCCAAAGGACAAAGTGTTCATTACTTCTTTGTCCTTTGTACTTTTCCCTTTGGACTTTGTCCTTTGGACAAAGTCCAAAGGACAAATTTCAAGCAGCATTCATACTTTGTCCAAAGGGAAAAGTCCAAAGGACGTTTTGGGTTGTCCAAAGGACGTTTTGGTTTTTCTAAAATTGTCTTTTGGACTAAGTCCAAAAGACGTTTTAACATAGGTATGAACCAGCTTTTACACTGTAAAGTCAAAAATATATAATACTCTATATTATATAGTAAGTATTATATATTTTTGGTAAAACAAAAAGCCCGTGTCAGCCATACGGCTGACAAATAATTTTCTCCGGCATTTTTTATATTCATTTACTTTTTTTTTTCAAAATTCAACCCTTTTATGCCATTCCCGTGACTGTAAGCTTTACAGTGATACCACAGTTAACCCGCACTTCATTTTGTCGTTGGAGGAAGGATCTTTCCCTCGTTTGGTGAAAATATGTTGTACATCATAAAGATGTCCATGTTAGTTTTTTACTAATTTCAACCCCTAATGATGCTCCCTGAACTATATGGTTTACCCATAATATCTGATTTACCCCCCCCCCCCCCCCTCAATCTTTTTTTTTGTGATTGGGGAGAAATGTTTTTCCCTCTTTGGTAAAAATATGTTGTCCAGTATAAAGATGTCAATGTTATTTTTTAAAATTTTAACCCATTTATGACATTCTCCAGACTGTAAGCTTTGCAATGATACTTCATTTAGCCCAATCCGCTTTGTGGTTGGGAAAAAGCCCCCCCCTTTTGGTCAAAATGCGTTGTCCAGCAAAAAATGTCCTTGTTATTTATTTTTTGAAACATTAATCCTTTTATGACATTCCTTGAAACTTAAGCTTTGCAATGATATCCCATTTAGCTCAATCCTTTTCGTGGTTAAGGAGAAAGTTTGTTGCTTCTTTTAGTCAAAAAACGTTGTCCAGCATAAAGATTTTCATGTTCATTTTTCCAAAAACATGATATTCTGGTTTTACATTGGCAAATTACTCTTACCAATAAGTTTGAACCAATTCGAAGATAAAAATTTTTTCAACTTTCAAAATCCATAGGGCCCTTTTTTTGTGAAAATGACTTGTCCAACCAAAAGATATCCATGCGATTTTTTTTAACCCCTTTATGACATTTCCCTGTCTGTAAGCTTTGCAACGATATCCCATTTATCCCAGTTTTTTTGCTGGTTGAGATGGAAGGTTGTTCCTGTTTTTAGAAAAAAAAAACGTTGTCCAGCATTAAGATGTCCATGTTAATCTTACCAAAAAACATGACATTTTGGTTTTACATTGGCTAATTACTTTTATCAATAAGTTCGAGCCAATTTAAAGACAAAAAAATTTTGGATTTCCAAAATCCATAGGTTTCCCCTTTTTGTGAAAATGTGTTGTCCAACCAAAAGATGTCCATGCAATTTTTGTTGATTTCAACCCCTTTATGACATTCCCCTGTCTGCAAGCTTTGCAATGATATCTCATTTAGCCCAATCCTTTTGCTGGTTGGGGAGGAAGGTCTTTCCTCTTTTTAGCGATAAAACGGTGTCCAGCATTAATATGTCCATGTTAATCTTATCAAAAACAATGACATTTTGGTTCTACATTGGATAATTATTCTTATCAATAAGTTCGAGCCAATTCAAAGACAAAAAATTTTCACTTTTTTAAAATCCATAGGTTTCCTCTTTTTGTGAAAATGTTTTGTCCAGGCTAAAGATGTCCATGCAATTTTTTTTCCAAATTTCAACCTCCTTATGACATTCGCCGGACCGTAAGCTTTGTAATGATATCTCATTTAGCCCAATCCCTTTTGTGGTTGGTGAGCAAGGTAATTCCCTTCTTTAATGAAAACACGTTGTCCAGTATAAAGATGTCAATGTTCAATTTTCCAAAAATCATAATATTCTGGCTTTAAATTACCTAATTACTCTTTCCAATAAGTTTGAGCCAATTCTGAGTCAAAAAATTTTTTAAGTTCCAAAATCCATAGGGTCCCCCTTTTGGTGAAAACGCGTTGTCCAGTATAAAGATGTTCATGTAAGTTGTTTCCAAATTTTAACTCTCTTACGACATACCCCGGGGTATAAGCTTTCCAACGATACCTCATTCACCTTAATCCGTTGGGTGGTTAGGGAGGAGTTAGGGAATACACAGACAGACACACATATAAACACACACGCACGCACGCACGCACGCACGCACGCACGCACGCACGCACGCACGCACGCACGCACGCACGCACGCACGCACGCACGCACGCACGCACGCACGCACGCACGCACGCACGCACGCACGCACGCACGCACGCACGCACGCACGCACGCACGCACGCCGCCGCCGCCGCCGCCGCCGCCGCCGCCCCCCCGCCCCCCCCCCCCCCACGCACGCACGCACGCACGCACGCACGCACGCACGCACGCACGCACGCACGCACGCACACACACACACACACACACACCCCCCCACCCCCCCCCACACACACACACACACACACACACACACACACACACACACACACACACACACACACACACTCACGCACGCACGCACGCACGCACGCACGCACGCACGCACGCACGCACGCACGCACGCACGCACGCACGCACGCACGCACGCACGCACGCACGCACGCACGCACACAGACATTACGTCTATTTATATATAGATCATCACTTTCCCTGCGGTTTGAACTCATTTGTCATTTCGGCATGATTAAAGTCCAATTTTTTAATTTTTTTTAGCCCGTTTTCATTTCGGGAGGCTTCCAACTGGCGATAGAATTGGGATATTACGACAATTCCGCTGATGGAGGATTACTGTATAAATTCCCGCCGACAACTTGCGACAATTTTGCTATTATGGGAAATAAATGCGATTTAGCCATCGAGATATGCGTAGAGGCAATCGGAAGGTGCGAAAACATTTTTTTCTAAGAAATTTTCTATGAACAGAAATATTAGCATTATATAAAAAAGTTCTATTTTTTTATTAACTCAACAAATTTACATTATGAAAAATATAAAGTACACATAAAATACCTTAAGGTGGAACACTACAGAAAAAACCGCACAAACTGTACAGTCGCTATTTATTACAGCTGTAACCAATTTTTTTAAACTACATACTGTATTAATCTTCATGTACTGAACCTCATTTTTTTATATTTTGATAAAACATGAAAATAAAAAATAAGCTGTGGCGATGGTCCACAAAGGGGATTCCGACGAATCGCAGGTTTTTTTCAAAAAATGACATATAAAATTTTTTTGTGCGTGTCGATTTTAAAAATTGTTTGTACGTAATTAGAAGACGAGTAGATAAAACTTTCCTGTTGTTTTTAGAAAAATCTTATAATAATAACTCGAGAAAACCCGACATTTTGAAGAGTTTTTTTGAGAAAATTTTATTAATTTTGGAGCCTAATTTCTTAGTAGATCTCTATACAATTTTTAAGTAAACAACGCCAATGTTTCTAACTCGTTGAGTTCTCCATTTTGATATATAGGCACCTTGCACTGAAACTGAGTTTATACATGAAGTATGCAATATACATAGTTGTCACCATAATGGATAATTACCGTACTCCTACTTATCTTTTCGTAGTATGCAGATAATACGATCGAAATTTCGCGCGCTTTCTATCGGTTGTTTTGCATACTACGAAAAGATAAGTAGGAGATACGGTAATTATCCATTATGGTGACACTTACGTATATTGCATACTTCATGTATAAACTCCGTTTCAGTGCAAGGTGCCTATAGTGTGTAAACAAATTTTCATAATTTTGCAATGGATGAATACCTAAAATAACAAAAAACTATTAAGGTAGAACGATACAGTTGGGATACCATGTAAGTTTTTGTGTATAACTCGCGCCGTACGTGACGGATAAAAGTAAATCTTATGTTGTAAGAAAGGGTATTTTTTCCGGTCAGTTCGGTATCCTTAACATTTTTGGTGGATTATTCCACGCCGAGAAATGCTTCATTTGATCGGTTGATCTGCATACTACGAAAGATAAGTAGGAGATACGGTAATTATCCATTATGTATATTACATACTTCATGTATAAACCGAGTTCCAGTGCAAGGTGAATATAATTATAATAAATATTAATATTATAATAATTAGAAAGCTTAAATATTTTTTCAGAACGTCCCCCGGTTACGTGCAGTGCAATGGGGATTCCACTTTCGCGACTTGGATCCCTCTGGACGTGGTTTCCAACTTGAATCGACGGGATTTCGCCCCGGACACCTCCTACGGCTCCTGGACCAACAACCCCCTCATTTTTAATTTCGCCAACCCCGTTTCTTTTAATGTAGGATTATTTTAGTATATTTTAATTTATTTATTTTATTTTTTTTAATTTTATTTATTTTTATTTATTTTTTAAAAAAACATGAACATTAAATAAGCTAAGGTCTTCCAGGCTAAAATAAGGGCGTAACCGCTCGCCAGGAAGAAATAAACAATAAACCCCTGGGGCGGGTCCACTAAACGCGTGCTGACTAGGTGCTATCTTAACACATTGTTTAAAACTCTTGTTAATGTTTTAATTTCTGTTTTTTTTTCTTGAGAAAACTTATGGGACTGTTTTTTTAGATAGAATAAATTAATATTAAAGAGTTTTATACATATTTGTTTAAAAAAAATTTTAATAAAGCCTTAAACCGTAGTTAGGAGTTTTGCTAACCCGTAACTAGGGGTTATTGCTTTAATAGTTTGTATATACAACAAATATGTATAAAATTAATAAAATATCAATTCGTGCCATGTAAACAAAAAGTGCTGTTAGATTTTCCGAGAAAAAACCCAGAAATTAAAACATTAACAAGAGTTTTAAACAACGTGCTAAGATAGCACGTGGCAACACGCGTTTAGTAGACCCAACCCTGAGGGAGAAATATTAAAAAAAAAGCTTTCAGCGGTTATGTAACCAATTATTATTTAGTAGCGTCATGTGTTTCTCCACACGTGATATTTTCTCAAAAAACGAGTGGTTATTTTACCACTTATTTATTTTCACCCTGATAGAATTTATCTTTAGTATACACTGCACTGAGTTTCTATGCACCTAAAACAGGCTTCTGGATCAACAAACCGCTCCCATTCAATTTCGCTAACCCCATTTCTTTTAACGTAGGAGTAGGATTACTTTCATTTATTTTATTTATTTATTTCTATTTAATTTTTTCAAAAGATAGGATCATACATAAGTTAAACTTAACCCGTTCCCGTAATGGCCTTTTCCCCCGTTAAACCTAAACTTAAACGTTAAACTTAAACTTAAACGTAAAACCTTTGTACGACAAAGGTGAAACCTTCATCTTACGGTAGTGGTATTTTAGTATGACAAATATCGTACATAAATAAACCTTACCGCGGTAAACTTACGCATGACCTAAGTCGCACTTCCGTCATACATAATTTTTTGTGCGCTAGTGGTGCCCAGTGAGCGAGCAAATTGAAATGGTTAAAGCTACACTGTAGCAAAATGCAAAGTTTTGCAACATAAAATATCCTACGTAATACACTGTATCCGTAAGAAAAAATCTGCATATTGCTACCGTACAGCTTTAACTATTTCAATTTGCTCGCTCACTGGGCACCACTAGCGCCAAAAAATTATGTTTGACGGAAGTACGGCATAGGTCTTACGAAGTTTTCACGGTTGTAACCGAGGAAAAGGCAATCACGGGAACGGGTAACGGCACTTTAGAAGTGACAGAGCGGTCGGGACAGTCGCGCGCCGCGCAGAAAAATTATAAAGAAAATTAAAAAAAAAAACAATAACAGATATACGCACAGTATTATTATCATTTTTCTTTTAACCGTTTCAAGTATTTGAAAATGGATTTGAAACGAACCGCTGGCGTTAATCCAACAACAAGCAGTGTTTTTAAAATCATTTCAAGCATTTGAAAATGGATTTGAAATGAACCGCTGGAGTTAATCCAACAACAATCAGTGTTTAAGTAATAACGCTTGCTAATGGCATTCGAGTTTACTACACACTGCACTGAAATTCTATGCACCTAAAACAAGAAAACCAACTTTTATAGTGTTGTAGAGTAACAAAACTTATTTTTACAGCGTTGTAGTAGTAGGTAACAATCCTGTCTTTTATAGAGTTGTAAATTTAGAACTCTATATTTTATAGTGTTGTAGACAATGCTTATAAATAAAATTTAAAAGTGTGTTAATCGTTTGGAATTTTTAAGACCAAAAAGCGTTTCTGGAACGTGGAAAGAGAAAAAATGTTATATTAACTACGAGTTTTATTTTGTTTATTTTAATTAGCTGAGGCTATGTGTATCAATTTTTACAGCGTTTTAAAATGATTTATTGTAATTTTTACCCACTAAATAGTAGGATTTTACGTCTTTTAAATAGTAAAAATTTAAATTAAAATTAATACGTATTATAGGGTTTCAGTATAAAATTACGAGTGTACGACAAAGATTACGGCAGTCGTCAACTTGTGGACCAGAATACTTGTTATTATTACAATAATAGCGTCATTTACAGTTTCAGTCATTGCATCAACAAAAACCGCCCATCTGGATTTCCCACTGAGTAAGTGCTAGTTCACATGGGAGTGACGACTGATAAGTGACAAGTGACAACACAAGTGACGTGCGAGTTATCACTGTTGTCCAAAATATTGTTTTTATTACAATAATAGCGCCATTTACAGTTTCAGTCATTGCATCAACAGAAACCGCCCTTCTGGATTTCCCACTGAGTAAGTGGTAACTCACACCAAAGTGACAAGTGATAAATGACAAGTCAAGTGACAACACAAGTGACGTGCGAGTTAACACTGTTGTCCAAAATATTGTTTTTATTACAATAATAGCGCCATTTACAGTTTCAGTCATTGCATCAACAGAAACCGCCCTTCTGGATTTTCCACTGAGTAAGTGCTAACTCACACCAAAGTGACAAGTGATAAATGACAAGTCAAGTGACAACACAAGTGACGTGCGAGTTAACACTGTTGTCGAAAATATTGTTTTTATTACAATAATAGCGCCATTTACAGTTTCAGTCATTGCATCAACAGAAACCGCCCTTCTGGATTTCCCACTGAGTAAGTGCTAACTCACACGAAAGTGACAAGTGATAAATGACAAGTCAAGTGACAACACAAGTGACGTGCGAGTTAACACTGTTGTCCAAAATATTGTTTTTATTACAATAATAGCGCCATTTACAGTTTCAGTCATTGCATCAACAGAAACCGCCCTTCTGGATTTCCCACTGAGTAAGTGCTAACTCACACCAAAGTGACAAGTGATAAATGACAAGTCAAGTGACAACACAAGTGACGTGCGAGTTAACACTGTTGTCCAAAATATTGTTTTTATTACAATAATAGCGCCATTTACAGTTTCAGTCATTGCATCAACAGAAACCGCCCTTCTGGATTTCCCACTGAGTAAGTGCTAGCTTACACCAAAGTGACAAGTGATAAATGACAAGTCAAGTGACAACACAAGTGACGTGCGAGTTAACACTGTTTTCCAAAATATTATTTTTATTACAATAATAGTGCCATTTACAGTTTCAGTCATTGCATCAACAGAAACCGCCCTTCTGGATTTCCCACTGAGTAAGTGCTAACTCACACCAAAGTGACAAGTGATAAATGACAAGTCAAGTGACAACACAAGTGACGTGCGAGTTAACACTGTTGTCCAAAATATTGTTTTTATTACAATAATAGCGCCATTTACAGTTTCAGTCATTGCATCAACAGAAACCGCCCTTCTGGATTTCCCACTGAGTAAGTGCTAGCTCACACCAAAGTGACAAGTGATAAATGACAAGTCAAGTGACAACACAAGTGACGTGCGAGTTAACACTGTTGTCCAAAATATTGTTTTTATTACTATAATAGTGCCATTTACAGTTTCAGTCATTGCATCAACAGAAACCAGTCCTCTGGATTTCCCACTGAGTAAGTGCTAGCTCACACCAAAGTGACAAGTGATAAATGATAAGTCAAGTGACAACACAAGTGACGTGCGAGTTAACACTGTTGTCCAAAATATTGTTTTTATTACAATAATAAAGTCATTTACAGTTTAAGTGATTGCATCAAAAGAAATCGCCCCTCTGAATTCCCCACTGAGTAAATGCTAGCTCACACCAAAGTACAAGTGATAAATGACAAGTCAAGTGACAACACAAGTGACGTGCGAGTTAACACTGTTGTCCAAAATATTGTTTTTATAACAATAATAGCATCATTTACAGTTTCGGTCATTGCATCAACAGAAACCGCCCTTCTGGATTTCTTACTGAGTAAGTGCTAGCTCACACCAAAGTGACAAGTGATAAATGACAAGTCAAGTGACAACACAAGTGACGTGCGAGTTAACACTGTTGTCCAAAATATTGTTTTTATTACAATAATAGTGCCATTTACAGTTTCAGTCATTGCATCAACAGAAACCAGTCCTCTGGATTTCCCACTGAGTAAGTGCTAGCTCACACCAAAGTGACAAGTGATAAATGATAAGTCAAGTGACAACACAAGTGACGTGCGAGTTAACACTGTTGTCCAAAATATTGTTTTTATTACAATAATAGCGCCATTTACAGTTTTAGTCATTGCATCAACAGAAACCGCCCCTCTGGATTTCCCACTGAGTAAGTGCTAGCCCACACCAAAGTGACAAGTGATAAATGACAAGTCAAGTGACAACACAAGTGACGTGCGAGTTAACACTGTTGTCCAAAATATTGTTTTTATTACAATAATAGTGCCATTTACAGTTTCAGTCATTGCATCAACAGAAACCAGTCCTCTGGATTTCCCACTGAGTAAGTGCTAGCTCACACCAAAGTGACAAGTGATAAATGATAAGTCAAGTTACAACACAAGTGACGTGCGAGTTAACACTGTTGTCCAAAATGTTGTTTTTATTTAAATAATAGCGCCATTTACAGTTTCAGTCATTGCATCAACAGAAACCGCCCTTCTGGATTTCCCACTGAGTAAGTGCTAGCCCACACCAAAGTGACAAGTGATAAATGACAAGTCAAGTGACAACACAAGTGACGTGGGAGTTAACACTGTTGTCCAAAATATTGTTTTTATTACAATAATAGTGCCATTTACAGTTTCAGTCATTGCATCAACAGAAACCAGTCCTCTGGATTTCCCACTGAGTAAGTGCTAGTTCACACCAAAGTGACAAGTGATAAATGATAAGTCAAGTGACAACAGAAGTGACGTGCGAGTTAACACTGTTGTCCAAAATATTGTTTTTATTACAATAATAAAGTCATTTACAGTTTCAGTGATTGCATCAACAGAAACCGCCCCTCTGGATTTCCCACTGAGTAAATGCTAGCTCACACCAAAGTACAAGTGATAAATGACAAGTCAAGTGACAACACAAGTGACGTGCGAGTTAACACTGTTGTCCAAAATATTGTTTTTATAACAATAATAGCGTCATTTACAGTTTCAGTCATTGCATCAACAGAAACCGCCCTTCTGGATTTCCCACTGAGTAAGTGCTAACTCACACCAAAGTGACAAGTGATAAATGACAAGTCAAGTGACAACACAAGTGACGTGCGAGTTAACACTGTTGTCCAAAATATTGTTTTTATTACAATAATAGCGCCATTTACAGTTTCAGTCATTGCATCAACAGAAACCGCCCTTCTGGATTTCCCAATGAGTAAGTGCTAACTCCCTGAGTAAGTGCTAGCTCACACCAAAGTGACAAGTGATAAATGACAAGTCAAGTGACAACACAAGTGACGTGCGAGTTAACACTGTTGTCCAAAATATTGTTTTTATTACAACAATAGCGTCATTTACAGTTTCAGTCATTGCATCAACAGAAACCGCCCTTCTGAATTTCCCTGAATTTCCCACTGAGTAAGTGCTAGCTCACACCAAAGTGATAAGTGATAAATGACAAGTCAAGTGACAACACAAGTGACGTGCGAGTTAACACTGTTGTCCAAAATATTGTTTTTACAACAATAATAGCGTCATTTACAGTTTCGGTCATTGCATCAACAGAAACCGCCCTTCTGGATTTCCCACTGAGTAAGTGCTAGCTCACACCAAAGTGACAAGTGATAAATGACAAGTCAAGTGACAACACAAGTGACGTGCGAGTTAACACTGTTGTCCAAAATATTGTTTTTATTACAATAATAGCGTCATTTACAGTTTCAGTCATTGCATCAACAGAAACCGCCCTTCTGGATTTCCCACTGAGTAAGTGCTAACTCACACCAAAGTGACAAGTGATAAATGACAAGTTAAGTGACAACACAAGTGACGTGCGAGTTAACACTGTTGTCCAAAATATTGTTTTTATTACAATAATAGCGCCATTTACAGTTTCAGTCATTGCATCAACAGAAACCGCCCTTCTGGATTTCCCACTGAGTAAGTGCTAGCTCACACCAAAGTGACAAGTGATAAATGACAAGTCAAGTGACAACACAAGTGACGTGCGAGTTAACACTGTTGTCCAAAATATTGTTTTTATTACAATAATAGCGTCATTTACAGTTTCGGTCATTGCAACAACAGAAACCGCCCCTCTGGAATTCCTACTGAGTAAGTGCTAGTTCACATGGGAGTGACGACTGATAAGTGACAAGTGACAACACAAGTGACGTGCGAGTTAACACTGTTGTCCAAAATATTGTTTTTATTACAATAATAGCGCCATTTACAGTTTCAGTCATTGCATCAACAGAAACCGCCCCTCTGGATTTCCCACTGAGTAAGTGCTAGCTCACACCAAAGTGACAAGTGATAAATGACAAGTCAAGTGACAACACAAGTGACGTGCGAGTTAACACTGTTGTCCAAAATATTGTTTTTATTACAATAATAGCGTCATTTACAGTTTCGGTCATTGCAACAACAGAAACCAGTCCTCTCGGATTTCCCACTGAGTAATGCTAGCACACACCAAAGAGACAAGTGATAAATGACAAGTCAAGTGACAACACAAGTGACGTGCGAGTTAACACTGTTGTCCAAAATATTGTTTTTATTACAATAATAGCGCCATTTACAGTTTCAGTCATTGCATCAACAGAAACCGCCCCTCTGGATTTCCCACTGAGTAAGTGCTAGCTCACACCAAAGTGACAAGTGATAAATGACAAGTCAAGTGACAACACAAGTGACGTGCGAGTTAACACTGTTGTCCAAAATATTGTTTTTATTACAATAATAACGTCATTTACAGTTTCAGTGATTGCATCAACAGAAACCGCCCCTCTGGATTTCCCACTGAGTAAGTGCTAGTTCACATGGGAGTGACGACTGATAAGTGACAAGTGACAACACAAGTGACGTGCGAGTTAACACTGTTGTCCAAAATATTGTTTTTATTACAATAATAGCGCCATTTACAGTTTCAGTCATTGCATCAACAGAAACCGCCCCTCTGGATTTCCCACTGAGTAAGTGCTAGCTCACACCAAAGTGACAAGTGATAAATGACAAGTCAAGTGACAACACAAGTGACGTGCGAGTTAACACTGTTGTCCAAAATATTGTTTTTATTACAATAATAACGTCATTTACAGTTTCAGTGATTGCATCAACAGAAACTGCCCCTCTGGATTTCCCACTGAGTAAGTACTAGTTCACATGGGAGTGACGACTGATAAGTGACAAGTGACAACACAAGTGACGTGCGAGTTAACACTGTTGTCCAAAATATTGTTTTTATTACAATAATAGCGTCACTTACAGTTTCGGTCATTGCAACAACAGAAACCGCCCCTCTGGATTTCCCACTGAGTAAGTGCTAGCTCACACCAAAGTGACAAGTGATAAATGACAAGTCAAGTGACAACACAAGTGACGTGCGAGTTAACACTGTTGTCCAAAATATTGTTTTTATTACAATAATAACGTCATTTACAGTTTCAGTGATTGCATCAACAGAAACCGCCCCTCTGGATTTCCCACTGAGTAAGTGCTAGCTCACACCAAAGTGACAAGTGATAATTGACAAGTGACAACACAAGTGACGTGCGAGTTAACACTGTTGTCCAAAACATTTTTTTATTACAATAATAGCACCATTTACAGTTTCAGTCATTGCATCAACAGAAACCGCCCCTCTGGATTTCCCACTGAGTAAGTGCTAGCTCACACCAAAGTGACAAGTGATAAATGACAAGTCAAGTGACAACACAAGTGACGTGCGAGTTAACACTGTTGTCCAAAATATTGTTTTTATAACAATAATAGCGTCATTTACAGTTTCGGTCATTGCAACAACAGAAACCGCCCCTCTGGAATTCCCACTTAGTAAGTGCTAGTTCACATGGGAGTGACGACTGATAAGTGACAAGTGACAACACAAGTGACGTGCGAGTTAACACTGTTGTCCAAAATATTGTTTTTATTACAATAATAGCGTCACTTACAGTTTCAGTAATTGCATCAACAAAAACCGCCCCTACGGATTTCCCACTGAGTAAGTGGTAGTTCACATCGGAGTGACGACTGATAAGTGACAAGTGACAACACAAGTGACGTGCAAGTTAACACTGTTGTCCAAAATATTGTTTTTATTACAATAATAGCGTCACTTACAGTTTCAGTAATTTGCATACAACAGAAACCGCCCTACTGGGATTTCCCACTGAGTAAGTGCTAGTTCACATCGGAGTGACGACTGATAAGTGACAAGTGACAACACAAGTGACGTGCGAGTTAACACTGTTGTCAAAAATATTGTTTTTATTACAATAATAGCGTTGTTGTTGAGTTTGCCAGTTTCCAGGGTTTCTATCAACCTTGGGTAGGTCCGTCCGGCACGCCTCTTGCCTTGCTCACACCCTCTTCCCACTCCCGGAGGAGCTCAGCACAATAATAGCGTCACTCAGCACAATAATAGCGTCCAGTCAACTCTGGCACAATAATAGCGTCACTTACAGTTTCAGTAATTGCATCAACAGAAACCGCCCCTACGGATTTCCCACTGAGTAAGTGCTAATTCACATCAGATTGACGACTGATAAGTGACAAGTGACAACACAAGTGACGTGCGAGTTAACACTGTTGTCGAAAATATTGTTTTTATTACAATAATAGCGCCATTTACAGTTTCAGTAATTGCATCAACAGAAACCGCCCCTACGGATTTCCCACTGAGTAGGTGCTAATTCACATCAGATTGACGACTGATAAGTGACAAGTGACAACACAAGTGACGTGCGATTTAACACTGTTGTCGAAAATATTGTTTTTATTACAATAATAGCGTCACTTACAGTTTCAGTAATTGCATCAACAGAAACCGCCCCTAAGGATTTCCCACTGAGTAAGTGCTAGTTCACATCGGAGTGACGACTGATAAGTGACAAGTGATAAGTAACAAGTGACAATGCGTTCTATGCGAGTTTACACCGTTACATTGGCATTTGTTGCTGCGGTGTGAACTCGTTGTCAATTTTCACTTTGGTGTGAAACAGACCGAAAGTGTTCGGTTAGAAAAAAATTTTTTTAGGAAAAAGTGGGTTTTAGCTTTTGTTTTGACACCGGCAAATCAAAATTTTACCATTGCGTAAAAGCGAAAGATAAAACGTTGATTCAATACTTTAGACAATTCTGTGTCATCTCATATCAGTTATCAATATCAATTACATTTAATCAAGCAAAGGGTATGAAAAGCACTCTAAACTATTTTTAACGGTGTACAATAAAATAGTTTTTTAAAAACGAACTATTTTTTTTAGAAGACTACGCGTCTTTAACGTAAAAAAGCGTCTTTTTATAGTGTCACGCTCACGCACCGTTTGTAGTATTAGAATTGCATTTGGTCTAGAAAACGTACCACTTGATCTGGGCAGCGCCTGTAACTACTATGATAAAGATGTTTTACAATATACGTTGACGATTTAGGGTCGATGGAGCCTAAGGAATTTGGAGCTAGAACTTGGAGCCAAAAATAGGAAAATTGGAGCCGTAAGTGGGGAACTTGGAGCCGTGGTTGGGGCTTGGAGACCAAAATATCGTTCGTGTCCTAGCCTAGCAACCCTTTTCCCCCCTTTTTCTGAGGCTCCGTTCCCTTGCTCGTGGCTCCGTTCCCCTTTCGTGGCTCCGTTCCTTGCTTGTGGATCTAAAGACCCCGTGGAGCCCGTTTGAGAACTTTATCCAAAAATAGGAATCATAAAATGCTAACCTTTTTCCCCCCTTTTTTTAGGCTTTTTCCCTTTCTGTGGCTCAGTCCAATTTTCATGCTCAGTTCCTTGTATTTTGTTTTAGTTTTTTGTTTGGAAAACAACATTTTCTAATTGTATTTTGTTTTAGTTTTTTGTTTGGAAAACAACATTTTACAATAATACAAGTACAAAAAAACACCATAAAACGCAATAAAGGGCTAGATAAGATAAGGTAGATAATATTTTTTTGGCAATATGTCGGAACTTACTAAAGCATCACTTACAAATGCACTTTCAATAAGCTAGGTTAGTTTTAATTTTGTTTTTTTCTTCAGTTTTTATATCTGTTTTTAATAATCTAGGCTAAAGCTAAAGTCTTCCAGGCTGAAATTAAGGGCGTAACCGCTCTCCGCCAGGAAGAAATAAACAATAAACCCCCGAGCAAGAAAAATTAAAAAAAAAGTTTTCAGTGGTTATGTAACCAATTATTATTTAGTTGTGTCACGTGTTTCCCTGCACGTGATATTTTTTCAAAAAACGAGTGGTTACTTTACTACTCATCTATTTTCACCCTGATAGAATTTATCTTTAGTTGTAATTTATTTTTTTTTATAGTTTTTTTTTCGGCTGGCAAGTGGGCGCTGCGAATCAAACCGTTCTAAATTTTACAACCACAACCACTACACCTTCACCGAAACTGACAACCGCTTCGAGTTATTGTTTGAACGGAGGATCGCCCGATTTAAATGGGAATTGTACCTGCAATGGCGACTGGACCGGGCCGTTTTGTGGAATACGTAAAATTCTACAGTTTTCGTTATTTATTTAGCATAGAGCAGGATTTGCAAGGGCGATGTTACTCAGCACTAACTGCGCAACCAAATACTATATATAACAGTATTAACAAATATCAATATTATCACGATGTAGCGTGTCTCGGCGGGGACTCGATTCAGGAACCTTTAGTATGCAAGACGTAAGATCTGCCACTGTGCCACGACCTCCGTCAGTTTTCTTTATTTGCATAGTTTGCACTAGTATATATTGTCACCACTAGAGAAAAATGAATCGCAAGTAGTATATACACTTGGTTGTGTAGGTTTAGGGTCGATGGAGCCGAGGGAACTTGGAGCCAAAAATAAACATCGCTAAAACCTAAGCCTAAGCAAAGCCTAAAAAAAGATGAAAATTTTTTTCGGCGGCTCCAAGTTCTCTACTTACGGCTCTAAAGACCCCGTACCGTTGTGTAGCTTATGTGCCATATAAATTTTTAAAGGGTCAGAGTTTAATGGTGCACTTTATAAACCACTGTGATTCCTTCCGTCGTAGTAATGATTAATGACGTTCCTACCCTTCAATATTATGCTCCGGAGCTCCGGCTATTAAAAGCTGAGGGAGCTCCAGAGTTCCGCCCCTTGAATACGCAATTTAAGACTTATTTAAGCTTGAATTACAATTTAAACTACTACATTTGTATTTGTAGGGCTATTTTTATTAATTTAAATAAGTTTTGGAAAAAATTTAATTTGCAAAAAAATTTTGACAAAATAATATATGGCATCACTGTTTAATTATTCATGAAATTAGTACAAAAATAGGACGAAGCTCTGGAGCTCGGAGCTCCGGGGCACATCATTAGTCATGATTATATTTAGTTTTGGCACTTTTTCGTTTCAAATATTTTTTCAAAAAAAAAAAATAAAATAAAAAAAAGGTTTACTTCTGTGATATGTTTTTCAAAATATTGTATTTGAAGAGTTTGGCGCTGTTAGCATGGCTTTGAGCAAATTAAAAACGGTTTAAAATCCTTATTGGTAAAAGGGCGACGTTTCGACACTGAAGATTTTATAACGTTTTTAATTTGCTCAAAGCCATGATAAAAGCACACAACTTTTCGAATATGACTCACTAAGTAATGCTAAAAGATTGCGAAAAAGTTTTGTATATAAACAACTAGTTTTTTTTAGTTTATATTAACACGAAAAAATAGCCTTTACGTAAGTAACTGAATTAAAAAAAAGAGAAGGGCCAAAACCTACCCCAAAAACGGTAAAAATTAGCGACTAAGCTAAGCCTAAGCAAAATATAAGCTAGGCCTTAGCGAAACTTAAGTCTGAGCAAAACTCAAACCTAAAGCCTAAGCGAAACCTAAAACTAAGCGAAAGCTACTCTAAGCCTAAGCAAAAGCTCTAAACCTAAGCAAAATCTAAGGTAAGTCTAAGCCTAAGCAAAACCTAAGCTGGCAAAATCTAAGCCTAAGCAAAACCTAAGCTAAGCCTAAGCAAAACCCTAGCCTAAGCAAAATCTAAGCTAAGCCTAAGCCTAAGCAAAACCTAAGCTAAGAAAAACCTAACCTAACCAATCCCCTGTCATTTTTGAGGTAAGTTTTGGCCTTTTCCGCAGTTCCGCTCATCACTAATATATTTATAACGCCAAATAAGAAATTTAAAAAGGCGATTTGTGTGTGGCACTGTTTTGTCATAACACTCACAATATTTCTTATCGTCGTTAATCTGACGCAAAGAGTCACAATCCGTATAAAATCAACGTGACTGTGACTTATATTGTTTTTACTGGTTGTGTGTCAAAGGATAAAAAGAGTCACAGCTACGAGTATTTTATGGTGCTTCTGACTCATTGTGTCAGAGTAACAGCGTAATGGAAAAACAGTCAGGAAAGCAAAAATAGGCAATATCTGTGGCATTGTTTTGTCCCATTAGGGACAATATTGCTAATAAAAAACAATATTTTGTGATAATATTAATGTTCGGGAATAAATCATTTGGTGGTATTAAAAATTTATAATATAACGAAAAAATGTGCAATTCTTGTAAAATAATAGCATAAATTCTCGTGAATTTTTTCGGAAGAATTTATCATT
>JASAMX010029796.1:0-17016 GCA_030248175.1 Microlaimidae sp. YZB2_3 | reverse complement strand
CTCTTGGTTTCGGTACATATGCTGTTTTCTAGTAACTTTGACTCATTTTATAGTTTATAGGGTGCTGTTTGAAAACTAAAATGATTCCTAGTCTTATAGGTTTTATATACGCAATGTGGCTCATTATGCCGTAGTAATGACAAAAATATGATATTGTGACTTAAAAAAAATACGAAACAAAATAAAGCGAGCCTTGGATAAAAGGAATGCGAAACAATTTCTAAGTTTTTAGGTTTTCTCTGAGCGAAAAACTGATGATACAAGATCTGAACCCATGATTTTTAGCCTTATTAGTTCATTGAATAACGTGCTATACGTTGCATTATCAATGATTAACTTTATTTTATATGTAAATTACATACGGTGTCGTATTTTTAAAACATCACCGCAACGTTAGCTATAGATTGGCGTTTCAGGCAACAAATCCTTCGAATTTCCGCAGGAGCACGACGATCCCAACGCGACCATTTCCAAAATCCTAGACGAGGTCCGCCAGCTTGGCGCCGAGGTCGATTTCCCGCCTAGCAAACTCAAGTCCGGATTCGGGGAGCAGTGCATTTTTGTCCTGGATCGCCTCGCGGATGCGGCACTGAAATCGGAAAATTTCGGATGGAGAAAGTGAGCGCCGTTTTTGTTTTTTTCGCGTCTTAATACTAAAATTCCGCGAAATTATAAATGTTATGCCCCGTATATCAGGGTCCCGCTGAGTGAAAAAAAACTTCTCTGCGAGTTTAAAAAAACTTCTGATGACTCAGGAATTTTACCGTTATAATGGCTGCTTCTAGAACCAAATATAATCCCATGGATTTTTATGAATTTTTACCCTAAGGTTCATAAAGAATCGGCACATGAAATATAAGCATAAAAATACCAGAGAAAGATGTAAAACACGCTTTAAGAAAGAAATTTAGCACATTTTTGATTTAGCGAAAAAGGCCCAGTGTCCATTTATGACTCCTTAATAAGTTACGGGGTCAATAGAACCGAAGGAACTTAGAGCCCAACAATTTTCGACCTGTTTAAGAATGAAATTTATTCTTTTAATTTGTTTTTGGCTTGATTTTTAGGTTTTTGCTTAATCTTTCTTGGGACACGCGCGTCAGCTTCTACTGAGGGTCGAAATTATGGCTCTAGAATTATTCAGCTCTAAGTTCCTTGGGCTTCACCAACCCTAAATCCTGAATAAGGGTTTTTTAATGTCTAAAAAGGAAATATTGGCAGCCAGGGCCAAAAGTATGTAGAAGAAAAATTCAAAACCAGCGAACGGCTAAGTACATTTTAAATTTTCAAATAATATTGCCGCTTTGTTGGTGCGGCGCTACTCACGTGTTTGGAAATTCCTTTTACTAAGTTTTTAATCTTAGAAAACATCTATATTTTTGCTATGAAACGTTTGGAATAAATGTTTTGAGATTAATTTTTATTAAATTCTTATTTATTTTTCTAACCGATAAAATATTAATTTTAATAAAATTAATGTATAAATTCGAAATGATTTTCAAAGGACAAATCTAAACTTTATTATGTCGATTAGCACCATTGTGCACGAAGGCACTATTTTAGTAACGATTTTTTAATGATTGTGATTTTTGATTAAAAAACCTTAATTTACTTATTATAAACTGGTATATTAAAATATTAAACATCCAACCGTGCAGCAATTTTCGTTAAATAGAGATTTAAAGTAAAGAAATAGAAAAAATTACGATTTTGCGAAATTCTGTTTGTTTGTTTTTTTCATTTTTGTAAACACATTCCTACAGTGAAAAACGCTTACTCAGAGCTTGTTTATAGAAGAAGTTAACTTATAAATAAAAATAAAATAAACCATGGCAAAAACTGAAATTTTAAAAATATTTAACCCAGATTTCGTGAAGAAGAACCAATTAAAAAACAAATGTGCCGAACAAACACATTTTATGATTTTATATTTAAATATTTTGGCATATTCCGAAAAACACTAAGATTACGATAAAATGTTAAGACTATAAATTTTAAATATTTTTTGTATAATTAAAGGATCTTTTGAAGCTTTTGAGCTTTTGAAGTATCCCTATTGAATTCATTTCTATTTATTTAAAATGGCTCAAACATAAGTGTATAAAAAATATTTTAGAAATTGTAAATTAAGTTCTATTTCTATGAATTTCAGATAAATTTGAACTGAAAATTAAAAATCTTGGTCATACTAATATAGAATATTGAATTAATTTTAATTTATTGTTTTATTTTAATATTAATGTTTTAAATACAAACAAAAAAATTTAAAAAAATTTGCCAAAATAACACAGTAGTCTAATTCTATTTTTTAAACATTGCAAAAAAAACCACAGTATTTATTATTCATTTTACTTTTTAGGTTTGTGTTCATAGCAAAACAGATGTAGCTTTCGTTTTTTTATGTTTTGTCACTTTTGAAGTGATTTCAGGTCTAGAATAAATACTTAGAATTAGAATTTAAAAAAAAATTTAAACAATAAGAATATTTTGATTTGTTATTAAATTGTTTTCAGGCTAATAGCTCCCCACGAGGAACAAGAAGAATCCACAATCGGGGTTGACGAATCGGAATTAACTGTGGAACAGTTTGAAGAAGAGGATGAAGATCCCGAAATGGGCCAGGATGAAGATGACGAAGGTGGAACTTATTTTGGTTTGTTTAAATAAAACAGAAGATTGTTTAAAAATTTCGAATATTAAATTGCGCTGTAAAAGTTAAAATCAAAATTTTAAAACTTTTTATTTAGTCCATAAGACCTTTGGCCTAAAAAAATATGCCATCTTCAGTTACTAAAATAAGTTTTAGTAGCTGAAGATTGTATCTGTTCAAAGTCGAAACGTCTTGTGAAGTTAACAAAAAGCTCAAAAATCTTTGTTGTAACTGTTACAGTGACATTTCAATTCTTATTCACAGAAACTCAATTATTATTGTCTTTAATTAGAATATTGTTTTGTTTATACTATTTAATTACTAAAATTTTGTAAAGGCGGATTCCTGGATTTGGAAGGACTCAAGAGTCTCAGTGCGGGTAAGCGAAGTGGGGAGCAGAATGAGGATAATGAAAAGAAGGAAATTCTTAAAAGTGATACGGACGCCGCCGCTTGGAAACTGGAAGTGGAAAAAGTTTTACCATCTTTAAAGGTGCGCGGCTTTTCCAAATCGACCAAAGTCACTTAAAGAATAATTTGCATACAACAGGATTAAATTTGCAATGCGTTCTTTGGAATTTTGAGTTAAGTGCAATCATGGTACACTTGCTGTATGTACGATGATTAGTTTTTTGGTAAAAGTCACTGAACTCAAATGCCAAAGGATGTTTTGCAAATTTAATCCTGTTGTATGCAAATTAATCCATACGTGACTTTGGTCGATTATTTAGCGAGCATCAGAACTCCGGAGCCCACCCCATTTCCTCCTCCGAAGCTTCACCATATTTTTGTAATAATTTTATAATTACATAAAAAGCAATGCTGTAAATTATTTTGTCAAAAAATATTGCAAAACAATTTTTTTCAAAACTTTAAAAATAGTATTAAAAATGACTACAGAATAACTTAAGAAATATTCATAGCTAAATAAGCATAGCTCATTTTAAGTGTGGAACCTTAGGGCTTTAGATTTCTTATATTATACATATTTCTCATATTTTTTTAATTTATCTAATTCAAATTCAGAATAAAATTAAGTTATGCAATTATACTGGATTACTTACAATTTTAATGTTAAATTGAAATGGCGAATATGCTATTATAATAGAATTAGGGTAACTGACTTAATTTCGACCACGCCTTAATTTCGGCCACCAATTTAGGGTGTTAGAAAATTGGCTTATTTTTAAAACACAAAAGAACTAGCACAAAAGTAACTGGATTAAAGTTGAATAAAGTGTTTTTGCAAAAGTTTTTTTATTTTTGTTATTCTACATTATCAATATTTTCATACAAAAGTGAATTTTCTGTGATTTTCCTAATTTTTGCTTTGTGTTTAAACTGCATCAAATTTAGAACGAAGCAATATATAACCTTAAAATATCTTCTATTTAAGGCTCAAAATTGTTAATTTTCATGTTTTGATATTTTCTTCAAACTTATTTTGCAATGCGTTTAACTAACTGCGCATTTTAAGATTCCGTTAATTTCGGCCACCTGAAAATTTAGGTGAATGAACATGCCGTTTTTTGCTGTTTTTAAATATCATTGTACTACCGTATTTATAAATTTTTTTTTTCTCGTTTGATTTTGTTTTGACGTTTTTAAAGCCAAAAATAAAAATTGAACAAAAAATACAAGTTATTAAAACTTGTTTTTTTAAGGTTTTGACATAATTATTTAAAGTCTTGCTAATAACTATTAAAGTTCGTAAACGGGAAAAATTAAGTTATATGTACCAAGAACAATACATAAGGGTAAATTTGCAACCTTTAGAAATTTTTATTGTTCGTTTAAGCAATAGTTATGGCCAGTTTTTTGTAGGTGGCCGAAATAAATGGCACGCGCCTTAATTTCGGCCACTTTAAAAAAAAAGTTTAAACCTTCACTGAATTTTAAGTGTAACAGAAATATTCAAATTTTGCACTGGAATAAGAAATATAGCTATTGTTTGATTTTTAGGCCAAATTTTGGCTTGATTGAAAAAGCCAGAAAAAATTTATTCAAAAAAATAAAAAAAGGTGGCCGAAATTAAGTCAGTTACCCTACCATTTGAATGAACTAATTCATTATAATAACATACGCTGACTTAAATTTTATGTAGGAGTTGCATTATTTTTGATATATTATATATTTTTGATATTACATCCTAAGTTTAATGAAAAAACTGATAAAATTATAAAACCGAAATATTTTAATTTTTCATCTTTTGTTTTGCTAATTTACTAAAGCTACTTATTGGCAAGAATACATAAAAATTAATTAATAAAGAAAAAAAGATTGAGAAATGAAGAACAAATTATACGGGATATGCGTGGATCCAACTTAAATGCATATGTACGCACATAAGTTGCAAAAGATTCATACTTATGCATATTTTATCAAAAAAAAAACAAATTTTTTTTATTTCCAAAATATGCATATGTATGCATGTTTTGCAACTTATATGCAAACGTATGCATATTTCCGCAAAGTATATGCATACGCATTCATATTTTTGTAACTTTTATGCACACGTATGCATAAATTTTGGAAACAAATGCATATACGTATGCATAAAAGTTACAAAAAATGCATATGCACATATGCATAGTATACATATACTTTGCGGAAAAATGCATACGTATGCATATAGTTACAAAAAAATATGCATACGTCTGCATATGAATTTATGTATACGTATGCATAACATATGCATACGTATGCATATAAAAATATGCATGCATTTAGGTTGGATTCACACATATGCCGTATAATTTGTTCTTCATTTCTCATTCATCTTTTCTGTATTATTTAATTTTCGTGTATTCTTGTTATTGGTAATTTCGCATAAATTATTATTTCATGAAAATACCAGTAAAAATCAATCTTGAATATTTAAACTTATTGAGTAATTTTTCAATCCCAGTAAACAGAAAATCTTTTTTTTTGGTTTTATTCATACTTTTTCAAAAGTTTTTTGGTTTATTCAATAAGAAACATTGTTATATGTCGTTTATAATATGCGATTTAATTAAAGATAACAATACGCCAAGACGCCAAAGATTGGCGTAATCATTTGGAACAGATGCAGCAATACCGATTAAGCATAGGCGAGACTTTGGACACAGCCAAAACCCAACTGGAAAGGCTTTCCAACGAAATTGGAAGAAATATGGAGAAAATATCATCCAGGTAAACTTTCTTAAAGTTAAAGTTTTTTAAAGTCTCACATGTTATTTTATCAATTAACTACGTAGCTTAAAGTTCCGGAGCTCAGGAGTGGACCTGCTTTGGACTTTAAAAAATCCGTTTTTTGAACAGCATTATTTTGTGTTTCTAGAGAAAAGTATTTGAACAGTCAGCTAGAGTCTCTACTGGCCCAGTTCCGGTCCGCCCAGGATCGCCTAGCCGAAACTAGAGAAAAATACCGCGAAGCCAGCGGTGGAGTCACGGAGCGATCCGCCACTCTGGCCCAAGTGAGTTCCAGTGTACTAACAAATTCTGATTTACGTTATGTATATCATGTGCTGAAGACATATGCTAGTATCACGTGAGTTGTTACGAGCGCTAGAAAGTCTATTTTTGACATCTTAGCAAAGAATTTTGTGCGGTTTTTTTGATTTGGAATTCAAATTCAGCAAATATTACTGAAGAGTCGCTGGTTTAAAAGCAGATTCAAGTTCCATTTTTTCTATTCAATTAAAAAATTCGATCTTGGAACAAAATCTACAGTAACATTTTTTAAATAGGTACCTTGCACTGGAACTCTGTTTATACATGAAGTATGCAATAAACATAAGTGTCATCATAATGGATAATTACCGTATCTCCTACTTATCTTTCGTAGTACGCAGATCAACCGATCGAAAGCGCGCAAAATTTCAATCGGTTGATATGCATACTACGAAAGATAAGTAGGAAATACGGTAATTATCCATTATGGTGACGCTTATGTATATTGCATACTTCATGTATAAACCGAATTCCAGTGCAAGGTGCCTATAACAAAATACATCTCACTAAAATGAAATGAACAAAGCAATGTTGCAAAAATGTGGCCTGCAGTACTCTCGTATATTGTTATCGCAGCACATGGCGTCTGCTAAGGGATAACAGTGTAGTCATTTAGATTTTGTGCGCTTAGAAAATATTTTAAAATGCTTTAAAAATAAAGTTAATTTTTTTCACTTAATTTAAAAAATTATGTAAAGTTAAAGATAAATTCTAACAGGGTGAAAATAGATCAGTGGTGAAGTAACCTTTCGTTTTTTGAGAAAATAAAGATAAAGACATGACTCAACTAAATAATAATTGGTTACATAACCGCTGAAAACTTTATTTTTATTTTTTCTCGCTCGCGGGTTTATTGTTTATTTCATCATGGCGGAGAGCGGTTACGCCCTACATTTCAGCCTGGAAGACTTTAGCTTTAAGTTAAGTTAATTAATTAAATTTATTATTTTTCATCGTCAAAATTTTTTGTAAGGACACAAAAATAAAAGCAGCTACAAAATCATTGGCTAAAACAAAACAAAGAGGAAAACAGTGGTTGTGCAAATTATAATAATCAAGCACGTTACACAATGCGCGACTAAAGTTTTGGTCTTTGCTTGACTAAATGTTATTTTAATGAAGAGTTTAAACAACTAAAAATTAATTAAAAAAAAACAACAAAAAATCAACTCTGTTATTTACTTTAATTTAGATCCCTAATTTTTTAAGGTGACAGATGAATTGGAGCAAATTAAACAAGAAATGGAGGAAAGAGGATCCCATTTGACCGATGGTGCTCCTATGGTCAAAGTCAAGCAGGCCATCAGTCGTCTTCAACAGGAATTGATGGGAATCGATGTACAGGTGCAGTGTTTTAATTATTTTAATACTTACTGAAAACCAATTCACAGTAGAGCAAAAAGTGACATCGCGTTCTCTGCGCGTTTACACCATTACAGTACCACTGGTCGCTGCAGTGTGAACTTGTTAATTCAATTTAATTTATTTTAATTAAACTTTAATCAATACCAAATATAGCAATACGAAAAACAGCTTATAATATAAAACGCAAAAATTATACAAATTTTGTCGCTTGTAACTCCCGTGTGAGCTAATCTTAATTTTACGAGTAGAGCTGCATTGCTCGATACCATAGTTTTACCAAAAATATATAATATACCGAAAAATATGCAACTCCTATATAAAAAGTACGGGAAAATAGGCCATTATAATGAGCCTCTCCATTTAAACGACACTCTCCACTATAATGGCACAGTAGCCATTTTAATTCGGCGAGTTAAAATGGAGAAGAAGCCATTATAATAGCCATTAACTAATTTCATTTTATTTCATATATACTTAAAAGTGTAATACTGTCTGGGCCGCACGAGTTTTCTCGTGTCGGTTCAATACTGTCCAACACGGCAAAACTCATGCGGCCCGGACAGTATTACACTTGTGAGTATATATGAAGTGAAATTAAATCAATAAATGGCTATTATAATGGCTTCTTCTCCATTTTAACTCGCCGAATTAAAATGGCTACTATGCCATTATAGTGGAGATTGTCGTTTAAATGGAGAGGCTCATTATAATGGCCTACTTTTCCGTAATTTTTTATATAAGAGTTGCACATTTTTCGGTATATTATATATTTTTGGTTTTACCATGCCGCGATGTTTGAGTACAAGCCCTTTACTGTTCAGTTTGAATAGTCAAAACTCTAAATAAATTATGCAAGTAATTAAGTCGAATATAATTAGAATTGAAGATGATCGATCAAAATATGTAGTACTGAAAATATTACTGTGTGTAATTTCTAATTTGCCCAGTACCTCAGTTTTTAACATGCTCACGCGTAAATACCTTCTTGTACAAAAAATTCCAGTCTTTTCCGTTAAAATTAAAAAAAAAATCAAAGTTTGCTATGTTAGCCATCTTAAATTTTAAAATCTTTACTGTAGTATATATTCATTGTGGCATATTTGATTTAAAAATATTTTATTTCAGCACCCATCCAAAACTCACAACCACAAGTCGGTGTATGTTATAGGTTCAAAGTCAAAGCCAAAGTGTTTATTCCAGTTAATAACATAATAAACTGAACAATTTTTTTAACAAAACAGTGCGAACCAATCGAGGTCGCAAAACAAGACACGGTTAACCAGAAAATGACCCAAAGGCTTACTAATTAAGCACTATTATGAGCCATATCCAAGATTTTTTAAAATTTAATAATGAACTTGAAGATATTTGTTTTTCTGAAAGTCCTTTCTGAAAGTCATTTAGATACGATTCTATTACTAAAGAAAATATTTCTAGTGTTAATTCTACTTTTGTGTACTTTTAGTTCGAATGAGTGTCCTCTAGTGGCATTATAGTTAAAACAGAAAAAATCATTCGGATTTAGGCTGGTTTTGTTATTAATTATTTTGTAACATTCAGAAAGATCAGTAATTTGACGACGATGTTCTAGTTTTGACAGTTTAAGAATGTTTGAACGCTCATTGTATGGAACATAACGTATATTACATTTTTTTAAAAAGATTTCTTGTAAAATTTTTTTGAACGCGCTCAATTAGTGTTATGTCGCGCTTTAAATACGGATTACAAATAACGCTAGCATACTGCGATGTCGGTCTGACATAGGTTTTGTATGCTTTGATTAAATTTTCTATTTTGTTTAAATAAAACGTTCTAAATATTAAGAATGGTGTTCTGACGCTATTTTAGCAATAATTTCACAGTGCTGAGAAAAACTTAGATTTTCTAATATGTGGACACCTAGATCTTTTAATAATTTTGTTTTTGAAAGAACTTTTTCCTCAATAGTGTGGTCAAATTTAAATCTCTTAGTTTTAGTTCCTATGTGTAGGACTTTGCATTTGTTTTCCGCCCAACAGAGCTACCAGTTATTAGACCACTCGGCAATTCTCTGCAGATCACTTTGTAGTTGAGCTGTTTTTTTCGTTTTCGTCTTTAGAAAAAAAACCAATATACATCTTTGTATCATCTGCAAAGAGTTTAATATTCGAGTACTGGACGCATTCAACTATATCGTTGATATAAATCAGGAATAGAAAAAGACCTAGGACAGACCCTTGTGGAACAGAGCTCATAACTTTATGAAACGATGATTTAGCATCATTGATAACAACTTGAAAAACTCTACCAACTAAAAATGCTTCAATCCATTTTAGAAATCTTCCGGTTACTCCATATTTTTCTAATTTGGATAAACATTTTTGATGAGAAACGGTGTCAAACGCCTTCACGCGAAATCTAAATAAATAACGTCGATATTTTTTCTATTATGTAAAACTGAGGTCCAATCATTCACGGTTTAAAGCAAATGAGTTATGGTTAAACTTTTAGTTTTAAAGCCATGTTGGCACCTTAAAAAAAAATTTTGGAAAAAAAAGTTCATTTTTAACTAAACGTTCCATCAGTTTGCATGACAATGAAGTAAGAGAAATTGAACGATAGTTTTTTTTGCTTACTTAAATGATTTTTATAAAGTGGAATTACTAGAGCAGTTTTCCAGTCATGGGGTAAATTTCCTTCGTTAAATGAAGTTTGAAAAATAATTGGTAGGGGTTTTGCAATTACACATGCAATTTTTTTTGAAAAAGTAGGCTGGAAATCCATCGGGAGTCGTAGAAAGTTTGTTTGGAAGATTTTTAATTGCGGTTAAAACATTTTTTACTGGAAAAGACATATTTTCTAGAGTGTCAATTTTTTAACATTAAAATTTGGTAAAATATTGTTGTCCGTAGTAAAAACTGAACTGAAATATTCACTAAAAACTTCTGCTTTTTCTTTGTCGTCTATGGTGAAAGAGCCATCATTTTTAATTATGGCTGGTATTTTTTCTTTATTTTTTATTTTATTATTAACATATTAATAAAAGTTTTTAATATTTCCAGAATTTAATATTCATTCTTCAACGCTACAGTGGTAGTTGTTCACTGATTGCTTCTACTCTTTGCACAACAATTTATATTCTGTTTTAAGGGGTACTCCTTGCACAACAATTTATATTCTGTTTTAAGGGGAAAAGTTTAATTTTTTCGCCTTATTTTTTTGCTTTTTTGCAAATTTAAAATGTTTTTAGGATATTTTTTAAGTTTACGACATTTAATTTGTTTTTTTAAGAGGTACATGACGTCGAATTCCTTCAAAAAGTATGTAATCCCAATCTACAGTTATTAAAAAGAGACAAAGCATTTCATAATTACCATTAGACAAATCCGGGACCCAGTAATCTTTGTTGTTAATCCACGAATCGGCTGTATTGGAAAAAATCTCAGTATTAAGGGAAAAATGAACAGAACTATGATCAGAAGATGAAAAACCTGGCAGAATTGAAACATTTTCAAAAATCTCAGCATCGTCAGAAAGCACTAGATCTAGAAAATTATTGTTTTTTGTTGGCTCTGGAACTAATTGTGAGAGACCTAATTCCGGAAAAAAAGAAAACCAATCTTTTTCATGTTGATTGTTTGAAGCAACTGTGTAATCTTTCCATTTTATTCCCGGTAAATTCAAATCACCAACCAAAAATTAATGAGCCTAAAAAGTCTTCTGTTAGCTCATGCAGTAACCTAAAAGATAAATCGTCCTTAATCTTTGTTGTTTGTGGTTGTCGATAATAGCAAATAAATCTAATTTTTGAGTTTAGTGTCTGTAAAGCAAAATATCAACAACAATGACCGGTTTTGGTTTGTGTGGGGTTGTTTGTGTTTGGTTGGGTGTTGTTTGGTGTTTGAGCTTTTTGCTTTTTGATTGTTGTTTTTTTGGATTGGAGGATTGTGATATTGTTTATTTGATTTGGATTTTTGATTGGATGCTCTGTGATTTTTTTAGAGGTTTGAAAGATATTATAGAGTTTATTTTTTTGTTTGAATTTGGAAGATTGGTTAGAGAGTGCTTTTTTTTGATTTTGTGGTTAGGCTTTAGGCTAAGCTTATTATATTTTTGGATTTATATGGAATGTGAATAGTAAAGTTATTGATGTTGTATATCTAGATTTGCTATGCTTTTGATAGGTATCTTGAAAGCTATTTATATTGGAAATTAGGAGTTAAGGAAGATTTTTAATGGATTGATTTTCTACTGGAAGAGATTTATTTTAATAGATATCTTTTGTGATTGTTATTTCTGGTTGTTTTAGGTCTTTTCTTTTTCTTATTTATATTTGATTTACTAGTGTGTAAATTCTGATTGTTTTTGCTGATGATGGGTTTTTAGGTTTTTTAGAGAATGAGATAGAAATAAGAGATTTGGATAGTATTTGATTGGTCTGTGGTTGGCTTGCTGATTTGGTTCTTTATTGGATTAAAGAGATTTATTTTATTGATATAATTATTTAATTTTATAAGATCTTGGGGTATATTTGATCTGATTTTAGATTTTATATTTAAATGATTAAAATCTGCTCTATTTTATTTATTTTTTTATTTTAGGTATATTTATTTGGTTTCTGAGTTGTATGATATTGGAGGATATTGATTTTTAGACTGTTGAGATTTTTGAGTTTTTGGTTTATGTTAATTAATATAGAAGGCTAATTTTAATTAAAGAGATATTTGCTTTATGTTTAATATTTATAACTTATTGATGTTAGAGATTTTTTTTTATAATATTTTAAGTTTTTAATATGAAATAATGATATATTTCTTTTCTTAATATATCTAGATAATTTAAATCTTGCTTTATTGCTTTGATATTTTAGTTTTTTATTTGTGCTTTTTGTGTTTTTTTTTCTGTTATTTTTGTTTGTTTGTTTGGGGTTGCTGTTCTAGTTTCTATAGTGATGTATTTTGTGATTTAAATATATTTTATGTATTTGTTTTTTTGTTTTGTTATTTTTTTTTGTTAATATAAAAAGAAATTTTGATACTTTATTATATTTACTAAAATTCTTAAATTTATGCTATCTGCTAATTAAAATTTTTTAAAAAAATTTTTAAGCTATTAAAATTAAGCTTTCTAATAATTGCTTTAGCTTTATTCTTGGATTAGGAGCGATTTAAACTAAAATTTTTAAATATTTTTATATTCTGATATTACTATATTGGAACTGCTCTAGTGATTACTTTTTAGAAGGTTTAAAGATAAAAAATTATAGAATTTATTCTCTTTTGTTTGAATTATGAGATTGGTTAGAGATGCTTTTACTTCTTCGAATTTTGTAAGGTTCACCGGCTTTAGGCTAAGCTACTATACTATTTTGGACTTTAATATGGAATGCTGATAGTAAAGTTATTGATTTGTATATCTAGATTTCGCTATGCTTTTGATAGGTATCTATGAAGCTATTTATAGTTGGAAAATTAGGAGTTAAGGAGATTTCTTAATGGATTAAATTTATTACTGGAGAGATTTAAGTTGTATAATAGATAATCTTTATCTGTGATTAGCTCTGTTCTAGGTTGTTTTAGGTCTTTTCTTCTTATTTATATTATGATTTACTAGTGTGTAAAATTCTGAATTGTTGTTTGCTGATGATGCAGGTTTTTAGCAGTTTTTTACGAGAGTGAGATAGAAACTAAGAGATTTGGATAGATATTTGATTGGTCTAGATGGATTGCGCTTGCTGTCCAATGTGAGTTCTTCATATTGGATTAAAAGAGAAAATTAATTTTATTGATATAAGTTATTTCATCAATTTATAAGATCTTGGGGTTTATTCAGATCTGAATTTTCGATTTGTCAATATTTCAAATGATTAAATCTGCTCTATTTTCAGACTTTATTCATTATTTCACTTGTTGCGCATATCTGTGTATGTTCGCCTCGCGTTCGATATGCGTGTGTTGGCGTTTTGCGGGATTTGATTTGTTGCGTGTTCGGTTTTCTCGGGTTGTTTCGGTGTCTTGCTTCTTATATGAAGAGGCTAGTTTTAGTTCCACTTAGGAAAGAAGAGATCATTTGCTTTATGATGTTCATTTCATATTTCTATGCTAGAGTTTTTTTGTTATATTTTTCCAAGAGGTCTTCATGTAAAATCGAAGTGCAAAAAAGTAGATCGCAGATATTTTCTTTTCTAAATAGAATAGTATCTAAATGGAACAATTTAAAAGAAAAACAGGTCTTAGCCCCTTCATAGTGGTTGCTTTCGAAATAGTTTTAGTGTTTATTGACTCATTAGTGCTTCCTTGTAGCCTTTGAGTCTTTTCTAGTATATCTTTTGTTTCGTTTGTTTGCGGCCGTATCGCTCGCTACTATTACAACGTTTACTATAAACACAGTGATAGTAAATTTTAACAGTGATTATAAAAATATATCAATATGCCTATTTGTCTTTGTTTACTAGAATAAACTATTTGATTTGATTTGATTTGAATATTACTGTACTTTTCATTTATGCAAATTTGTATAAAATTTAAATCTTTTTTTAATTAGCAAGAAAATACCGTCAGCTGGTTGATTTTTTCTATCACACCTAAATACAACGTAATTTCCTAATCTGTTTAGCATTTTATGTTTAACAGTCTCCGTTAACCAAGTTTCAGTTATAGCTATCACGTCTAAATCACCGTAAATAATATTGCCGCCAGATACCAAAAAATCCAATTCGTGAAGGGAAGTTTTAACACTGCGAGCATGAAAAAGAACTCCTTTCATTAGTTATTCATTAGTCACTCATTATTAGTTATTTTTTATGTCTTTGTAACCTAATTGATCGATTGATTTGCGAAAATTCCTATTCCGAAACGGATTGTTTGATTTCTTGTCGCGAATCTAAATCGCACATAAAAGGATCGCCATAGTTATCATATCGAATTGTAAGTTTTTTATTAGAATGATTTTCGAGTAACTGCTTTTTTTTAGCACCATTTTTTTTAAATTTGACGTTGATTGTATGTAAGAGACGGACGAATGAAAATGCCCATGAATTTGGTGTGCGCTTTTATCTGTCCTCCAGCTCTAACCATTGTATTTTTAATTCTTTTGGAAGCGAACCAAACTTTCAAAAGCCTAGAAGAATAATCCTTTGACTTTTTCTGATTTGAAAGTGCTCCGTAACAGACACCGTGTCATCCCCGGAATTTAACGCATCCACAAGCCCGAGAACTTTACGTTTTTCTTCTCCAGGAGTATCCGGCTCTGGCAATCCCAAAACGACGGCCAAGGTAGCATGATCTTTCGTTTGCTCAAATCATTGATACACGTCTTAATCAATGGAAGCAGCCGCGTAAACATCGCTTCACAGATGTCTGCGATAAATTCTTTGTTTCGGGTTTGGCCCTGGCCAGCTTTAAAAGCATCTAGTCTGGCTAAAAGAATATTTTTTTTCTGATTCTAATTGCGTATTAACGATTTCTAGGACTGTGAGTTTTTCGCGTAATTCAGAATTTTCAGTTTGGAGTTTTTCTAAGTCTTCCTTTTTGACCATTATGTAAGAAAAGCGAAGTGCAAAGTTACTGTAGAAAGAAACAAGTTATTCCAAAAGCGATAATATCCTGCACATCAGTTCAAATTTTGAATGGGCGCCAAGGATGTTTCAGCAAAGTAAGAATTAAAATGGCTGCCTTTGAGTATTAGTTAAATTAAATTTAAGAAAAAATGGAGATAATGAACCAATTTAATAGTAAAAAAGAAAAAAAAAAATCAGGTAGAAATACTTACTAATTGTCCATAACAATGGAAATTTATTTAAGAAGCGGTAAGTTTTTTCTTTAAATTAATTTTGGAAATGAAGTTTCAGAAGAAATTTACGTACACTCCGGTATATCAAGTTTTCTAAGGTTTCTTAGGTTTTGATCAAACAGTTATTGAAGCATTCATTTAGGTACTTATTAAAATATATACATTAAAATATAATTATAGGTACCTTGCACTGGAACTTAGTTTATACATGAAGTATGCAATACACATAGCGAGTAACCATAATGGATAATTACCATATCTCCTACTTATCTTTCGTAGTATGCAGATCAACGGACCGAAAGCGCGCAAAATTTTGATCGGTTGATTTGCATACTACAAAAGATAAGTAGGAGATACGGTAATTATCCATTATGGTGACTCCCTATGTGTATTGCATACTTCATGTATAAATTGAGTCCTAGTGCAAGGTGCCTATTAATTGTTTTTTAAGGTGGGTGTCATCGAACAATCGCTTTTGCTGTCACAATTACGCGACCGAACTCAATTACAACAGGATATGTATTCCGCACCCAGTGACTATGTGTACTGAACCCTTGATTTTATTTATTTTTTCACCGGATATTTCATGTTTTACAAGCAGTTATGTGATGCAATATATGCTATTTTTATACTAAGAATAAACTCTTTTTATGAAAAATGCATTTTTATATTGAATATTTATTGATTTTGTAAGCATTTACATTTATTATGATATTTGAGGAATATGCCGATATGCGTATTGACTTTTTACAATAAAATATTACAGATGTGATGTTGTTTGTCTGATTTCTGAAACGATATTTTGATTGTACTTAGTAAATATAATGTAAAAACTTATTTAAATTTATTGAATAATTCATTATTTATATAAAAAATCATTATGTTATTATCACTATCAATTTAATGTTACAAATCGTTGAATAAGTTTTTTATTTTCATTTTTTTTTCTAAATATGACGATAAAGACAAACAGATGTTGAGGGAGAGTTAATGTGAATTTATGTAACTAACTACTAATATTTTTTTCTACATTTTTTTATTAATACATGTTTAGTAGAACCAGAATTTTCTTTTTTTTAAAGTGGTTTATAAAAATTATTCATTTCAAATAAACATTATATTTGTTAATAACTGATTAACCCTTGAAAATTAATTTTTGGAGTCAATAGAAAAATTTTGAAACCTGTTCATCCTAACATAGAAATATCATTTGGATTCAAGTTTATAATTTGTTTAGATAATGAAAATTATGTGCGCGTGGTGGATAAAGACCAGCTATATTAAAACTATTATTCCAACGTTTCGAACTGATAAAACAAATCTTCGTCAGGGTAATGTTGGCTTTAAGAAAGATTTGTTTTATCATTTGGAAACGTTAGAATAATAGTTTTAATGTAATTTGTCTTTTTTCCAGGCAACCAGATGCCTTTATCTGTCAAAGCATGGTATATAATTTGGATTAAGTAAAGCAATTTTTATTTTCTAGTCCTATATTAGTACTGCTTAAATGTACCCTTAACAGTGGTTCCACAGTAGTGACATTTTACAGAACTCTAAATTTCGGCCATGATTTTTGCTTATTTTTCAAATATGTAGTTAAAGAATAATGTTTTATATTGGATTTCAAAAATGTTTTTTAGAGGTTTAGCAGATAAAATTTTTGTAAAACTTAACTAAATTGTTATAAAAATTCTACTAATTCACTTGAAATAACTCAAAATATAATCAATGTTAGAC
>JASAMX010029795.1:0-13781 GCA_030248175.1 Microlaimidae sp. YZB2_3 | reverse complement strand
GTGCACGGTCTGGAAATGCCCCCCCCCGTTTTATTGGAGGATTTACCCCCCCCCCGTTTTTATCCCCCCCCCCGCCAAAAAATAAAAAAAGTACCCTAAAATTATGACGCCATTTTTGACCTATGATGACGCCATCATCGCGAATTTTTTGCAGTTTTTAGCCTATTTCAATGTATTTTAAGCCATTTTAGACCTATTTTTACCTTATTTTCCCTTTTTTGTCCCTTTTTTCCCTTTTCCCTTCTTTTTCTCTCTTTTTTCTCCTTTTTTTCTCTTTTTTTTCTTTCCCCCCTGTTTGCCCCCCCCCCGTTTTATCGCCCCCCCCGTTTCAAAAAAGTTGCCCCCCGCCGCCCCCCCCCACTTTGGGTATTGCCCCTGCTTTTAACCCCGGGGGGCAGTGCACAGGTCTGTAACAGTATTGATTGAATACTCTAGGTTAACGGAGTTAATAGACTTAATCTTAGATTAAATTAAATAGATTAAATCGCCACTAATCCGAGATTAGCGGGAAAACCCGCAAATTTTTAATCCACCTCAGGAGGTGGTTTAAAAATTTGCATAAATTAATAATTTAATCTCGAGCTACGATTTAATCTGAGATTAGGTTTAACTTAAATTCGTTAAACTAGATTATCTAATCGATACTGATAGTATGTTTACTGTGTGTCGACAATCGCTAATCTCAGATTAACTTTAAGTCGGATTAAACCTTGAGCATACGATCCCTGAGCATGGTTTGGAACATACATGAGCAAGTTGGTCCGGAGTGGGGGGGGGGGTTAAACCCCAAATTAGGGGGCGGTTAAAATCCGAGAAACGCAAAATACCCATATCGTTTTTTTTTTCTAGAGTGCATTTTACCCATATCGTTTTTCGATTTTGAAGGAAAAATAGGTAAAAAACGCCAATTTTAGGTCAAAAAGCCCTTTTTATTGCATTTTTGAGCTTTTTACTGCTTAAAACATTCATTTTGACCTCAAAACTTAAGTTTGAAGGCAGCTAGAAGTCATTTTAAGGACATTTTTTCTTCATTTTTTCAAAATTGAGGGGGGAGGGTTAACCTTTTCTTTCTCCCCCCCCCCACTTCTGAGTGGGGGGGGGTTAAACCCCCCTTCTCAGAATTTGGGGGGGTTAACCCCCCCGTGCCCACGTATGGTTTGGAAATACCCCCTGCTTTATTGGAGGATTTTCCCCTCTCCGCAAAAAAAATGAAAAAGTACCCTAAAATTATGACGCCATTTTTGACCTATGATGACGCCATCATTACAAATTTTTTGCAGTTTTTAGCCTATTTCAATGTATTTTAGACCTATTTTTACCTTATTTTTACTTTTTTGTCCCTTTTTCTCTTTTTTTTCTTTCTCCCCTGCCACCCCCTCTTTCAAAAAAGTTGCCCCTTGTCCCCCCCCCGTTTTGGAATTGCCCCCCCCCCCCAATAAAACCCAAGGGGGGGGCGGTGCACAGGTCTGTTTGTAATATAACAAAAAAGCAAATTAACTAACCTAAATCCAAATTTTAGTTCGGTTGTTCGTAAAACTTTAATGATTTTAGAAAAGTTATGAGCTGACATAGATGTTTGAGCAACCCAAAGCAATAGACATTCGGCTAATGTTTCATATATACCAGAAATCAAATCTGTAACCTAAAAACAACGCTGTAAATACCTTATCTAAAATAGTTATTATTCTTTTAACAAACATAGAGAAGCAATGGTTAGTACGACTTTGAAGGGGAAGCATGATTATTAGGGTGTTGTCTTATCTCGCTAACCAATAAATCATTAGAAAATGGTCGTTTCGTGCGCGGAGAAATTTGAAGTCAACGGGTCCGGTTTCAAAAAATTACTTTTAAATCATTTATCTACTTATATTTTTATACCGCTATTAGTAAATTTTACTGTACATATTATGCCAAAGCTAAATTTTTTTTTTTGAAAGTTAGTTCGAAAACCTATACATTTTCATTATAAAAAAACTTTTATTTTACACTGAGGTCATAAATAAGCACGGTTTCGGAAGTTATGCCCCCCCCCCTAACAAAAAAACCCGGGAGGCTGTGGACCTATGCCCTCTATTTTTTTAGGCGGGTCGGGGGGGGAGGGGGTAGACGCAGGTTGAAATCTAGAGGAGGTCAAAGGGCATAGGTGGGCAGGGGGCGGGGTTAGGGGGAGGGTTATACCCATACATGGGCACGGGGGGAGAGGGGTCGGGTTGGGGGGGTAACCCTTCCCCCAAATTCTGAGAAGGGGGGTTTACCCCCCCCCCGACCCCCACTCAAAAGTGGGGGGAGAAAAAATTACCCCCTCCCCCAATTTTGGAAAAATGAAGAAAAAAAGTCGTTAAAATGACTTCTAACTGCCTCCAAACTTAAGTTTTGAGATCAAAATGAATGTTTAAAACAGTAAAAAGCTCAAAAATGCAATAAAAAGGCCTTTTTGACCTAAAATTAGCGTTTTTTACCTTTTTTTGAAATCGAAAAACGATATGGGTAAAATGCACTCCAAAAAAAAACGATATGGGTATTTTGCGTTCCTTGGATTTTAACTCTCCTCCCCCCCTTAATTTGGGGTTTAACCCCTCACTCCGGACCAACTTGCCCATGTATGGTTATACCCCAAATCCCCCCCCCGAAAAAATCCCGACTATAGCCGACACCCCCCCCTCCTAAAATTTGGGGGTACCTCGGACAAGTTTTCCCAACCGAATGCGCAGAATTTGAAACTCACAAAATTTCATTTTCATATAATTTTAAACAAAATTGATATAAAAAATACATGATTCCAGAGATTACTAATGTGGTTTTAAAACTCTAATCTCTTCAGCATGAAACTTTCATTGTCAGCTAAGTGTTGATAATTTTTTTGATTACCTAAATAAGTTTTATTTAGCAGATAAAATGTTCACCCAAAAAAACAGCGACTTTTAACTTTTTTTATTTAATAAAAACTAGATTAGGTACCGTTTGAAAACACAATAGTACCCTATATGGGCAAACTGGTCCGAAGTGGGGGTTGGTTAAACCTGGAATTAGGAAAAGGAAGTTAAAATCCGAGAAACGCACTTTACCCATATCGTTTTTTTTCTGGAGTGCATTTTACCCAAATCGCTTTTTATTTTAAAGATAAAAATTAGGTAAAAAACGGTAATTTTACGTCAAAAACTTTTTTTTGCATTTTTGAGCTTTTTATTGCTTAAAACATTCATTCTGACCTTAAAATTCAAGTTTGGAAGCAGTTGTCCCTCAGTATAGCCTAGTGGATAGAGTTCTCGTCTCGCCTAAGCGTTAGTATAGAGGGATGTTTAGATAAAAATACTAAAAAGAGCTAAAAAAAAAAAAAAAGTTTGGAAGCAGTTAGAAGTATACATGAGCATAGGGGGTAGGGTGGTGGCGGTGGGTCCACCCCCCTAGCCCCGAAATGTATATGTAAGACCCCCCTAGAAAAAGTCTAGCTCCCACCCTCCCCCCCAAAATTTTTAAATTTTGACACCCTACCCTCCTCTGGAAATCTGAATCGACCCACTCCCCCCCTTTCCGAGCCAAATTTTGAGTATGAATTTGGGTCAATATTTACTGTGACAAACACCGTTTTGTAGTAAAAAAAACAGTACTTTTGTACTCTTTTTATACATAATAGCCTTGTTTAGTATATAAAATTCTATACTAGTGCTAAAAAACTTAAATAAATGATTTAATGTGACTTTGTTTAGAAACCTAACCCCCTCTGACCCCCCTCTGGATTTCAAACTGGTCTACCCCGGGTCGACCCCCCCTAAAAAGCTAGGGTGGGTACGGACACCCTCTAGATTCCTCTCCTAGCTTTCAAATGGCCATTTACCCGGGGTAGCCACCCCCCCTAGCTTGCCTGTTCATGCTCATGTATGGTTAGAAGTCGTTTTAAACAGATTTTTTTCTTCATTTTTCCAAAATTGGAGAGTTTAACCTTTTCTCACCACCCCCACTTGTGAATGGGGGGGAGCTAAACCCTCCATCTCAGAATTTGAGGGGGGAAGTAAACAACCCCCCCTAAACCACTTTTTCCGTGCTTATGTATAAATAGTATTTATCTTATATAAAATAAAATTATATCAATTTCGAACGTGTTCACGCAATTATAGATATGCTTATCAGCTTATGCAAAAAAGAAAATTTGAAATTATTATTCGCGGATTTTACCTATAAAAATCCATCCAATTTTGAATTTTGGAAATTCATTTCCTTGTTGCATGTTCTCTTTTAGTTATTTATACCAACTGGAAAGACATACTTATCCACGTGCAGAACTGTGCACTACCCCCACCCTGGGGTTTTACTGGGAGGGTCCCATTCCGGTGTCCGATGCTTCGTCTTTTACAATTCGTCTTCCACATTTCGTCTTCGGAAAGCCCTCTTTTAAACATTCGTCTTCGGAAAACTCGTCTTTTGAATGCGATTTTGTAAATGGATTTTCAAAATGGCGAGTTTTCGCCCAAACAATAAAATTTTGTTTAATTTTTAGGTTTCACTTGGGCTTAGCTTGGGAAAAAATAAGGTTTTTACTTTTTAATTCAAAGAGCACACTATTACATACAATCATGCGTGGTAAAATTTAGCTTGATTTTTAAGTTTTGCTTAGGCTTAGGATAAAAAATTTTCGATGCATTGTTTAAGTCGCAAAATACGAGAAACTAGTCTTTTACAAAGTACATTTACAAAATCGCATTCAAAAGACGAGTTTTCCGAAGACGAGATTTTTAAAGACGAGCTTTCCGAAGACGAGTTGTGAAGGATTTGACTATCCAACTCCACGCAAAACAAGCAAAATTGGCGGCCATGTACACAAACAACCCACTTAATTATTTAACACAACAACCTGCACCCAGCAGGCTCAAAAAGCAAACAATATTTCACAACAACAACTACACAACAAACATACCTACAGACATACACAACAAAACTCTACAAAGCACTAAAACAACAAATCCACACAAACACAGTTACAAACCACATAAATAACACTCCAATAAACCCAATACTTCAAACAAAAGCACCAGCAATAAGCAACGAGGAAGAAAATGTCCCTCGCCACGGGTGTCCAGGAGAGCCCTGGCCCCGAGACCTAGGGGCAGGGAAATCTCCTTTCCTCTACTCCTACCTACACAAAATCAATCCAACACAAACACAACATCACCAAACTGCCCGCTATGCAAATAATACACAAACAACACACAACACAACAAAGCATCTTTTACATGCATAGCACATCAACACGACACTGGGACCAGAGGACCTTTGGGCAAACCCCGTAGCGGTTGCTGAGCTCCTCCGGGAGTGGGAAGAGGGGGTGAGCAAGGCGAGAGGCGTGCCGGACGGTCCACATCAGGGTTGATGGAAACCCTGGAGGAAACTGGCAAACTCAACAACAACAACGAGTTGTGAAAGACGAGATGTTGAAAGACGTAATGTAAAAGACAAAATTTCCGGTAACCGGCGTAATAATAGGTCAAAATTTTTGGATATTTTTTTTTTTCATTTTTAGCGGGGAGGGGGGGGAGGGCAATAAAACAGGAGGCACAGCTACTAACATTCCGGAGGGGTGGCATTTCCACACCGTGCAGCTAAGCCCTTTCTTCACGCAATCAATTTTCGAAGTAGTGGCTATAATATTCTTTAGTTTTTGGAAGGTTAATCAAAAACGTCACATGAATTATCTTTATATTTCATTCTTGATCAATGGAAAAAGACAAATAAAGCAATACTACTCACTAATTTTCTGTGCTTCGGTCCACCAAGACCTTTTACATGCGGTTGTTGCAGAAAATCCAGATCTTTGCTGAGATCATACGACACTATTGAATCCAACAGTTTAGACAAAAGTCCATCATTCCACAAACTGTCCGTAAACTTGGATATTGCTAATTTTACTTCTTCTGTCTAAAACGGATATATTACAAGGTGTTATTAATTTTTCAACTAAATACTACAATAATAAATAATAATAATAATAATACAATTAAATGTGTACTGGCAAAAAACTTAGCATTAAGCGGTACACTTATGGGAAAGGTTTATCAGATCCAAATAAGAGCTCGTATGTAATATTGTCCTAATTTTGTTAGATATATCTCTTAAATTGGCCCATATTATCTAAAAAGGAAAACTTTATTATTTTTACTTAAAAATCTATTTTTGACAGTTAATCCTACAAATAATTTATAGCTTCGAAAGAGTGGGTTTTTTATATGCAGGGGAAGGGTCTCTGTTTTATTTATTTAAGGGAGGCGGTTCGAAACAAATACTAAAATTAAAGTGAATAAATTATTTAGTTCTTTCTATTTTTACTTATATTACAGATTCATACCCTACAAAGCATCAAGAATACTATATAGATCGACAAAAATAAATCCGTGATAACTATTAAATATATTAAATAATTTGAAAATTTAAAAAAAAGCTTTGCCTCATATTTCAATTTATCTAAAAAAAACATTCCGTATTATAGGCGTAAAAAAACAACGCACATACAGACCTGTGCACTGCCCCCCCGGGGTTAAAACGGGGGGGGCAATTCCAAAATGGGGGGGCACGGCACGGGGGGGCACCTTTTTTGAAACGGGGGGGGCAATAAAACGGGGGGGCAAGCAGGGGGGGAAAGAAAAAAAAAGGGACAAAAAAAAGAGAAAAAAAGAGAAAAAAGGAAGGGAAAAAGGAAAAAAGGGACAAAAAAAGCGAAAATAAGGTAAAAAATTAGGTCTAAAATGGCTTAAAATACATTGAAATAGGCTAAAAACTGCAAAAAATTCGCGATGATGGCGTCATCATAGGTCAAAAATGGCGTCATAATTTTAGGGTACTTTTTCATTTTTGGCGGGGGGGGGGGCAATAAAACGGGAGGGGCAAATCCTCCAATAAAACGGGGGGCGGCATTTCCAGACCGTGCACAGGTCTGCACATACATAACGAATTATCTTACTTACTATGTAATGTAATTTAAACTTATTTGTTATAATTTACTTGTGCCCCAGGCCAGGAACGTCCTGTTCGAGAGTACAGCAGACATTTTAAGGTTAAAGCAGCGTAATAGTGACTATTGTAGTAGCACAGCACAGCACACAAACCACGGGGTAAGTTGGGAAAATTCACCGTTTCCGATTGACCTATATAAAACACCAATTAAAATACAAATTTGGAGATACGGATCTTGAGAAAACAAACTTCACGACATCTTTGAACAATTCCGAGCATAATATTAAGTTTACATTTACATACACTATTTTTAAGCGAAAAATAAGTTTGTATGTATTTTAATAAAAAAAGCGCTATTATATTTTTTGTCAAGACTGTTTTTGTGGTTTAGTACACTTTTAATACCTACCTGAAATAAATTAAATAAATAAATTTTATTGTTCTATAAAAAGTAAAAACAATGGTTTATTTTTTGAGCACCAATTCCTCCCAGAGCTTAAAAGTCAAATTGTTTTTGGGAGACGATGTTTTAGCTGCCAAAAATGTCAAAACTATTGACAGATCTTACTATGGCATTGGCATTCAGCATTGGCGTAGATCATAGAGTTGTTTGGGATTGCCAAGGACACTTTTCTTTAATATTTGCTAAGTAATATTATAATTAAAATTAGGTAGTTTTATAATAAAAACCTTACGCTACAAACATAGGTTAGAAAGAGAGGAGGCAGGGTGGGGTCCACCCCACCCCTAGCCTCGAAATTTTGGGACCCCTCCCTTTGGGCCCCCCTAGACGAAAATCTAGGGGGGACCCTTCCTCCGAATTTCCGAATTTTTTACCCCTGACCCCTTCTAGAATTTGAAATCTGACCCCCCCCCCTCCCCCTTCGGGAAAATTTTAGGTACTTTTTTATACTAAATTTTTTTTCAAAAACGTAATTTTTTAACACATATTCATGTTTTTACACCAGAATATCGCTTTTTATTTAATAAAATGTAGTATTATCCTATAAAAAGAACAATTTTTTGTTAAAGTTATTATGGTTTAAAACTGTTTTGCTTTGGACACCGTACCCCACCTGACCCCTTGTAGATTTCAAAATTTTGCACCCCAGGTCGACCCCCTTCCTAAAAAGCTAGGGGCGGTCCGGACCCCCCTGGGACTCCCCTCCTAGAATTTACAATTCGATTTACCCCGGGTAACCACTCCCCCTAGCTTCCCGGGACGTTCTCATCTATGGCTACAAATAAGCTTTTTCGGATACCTCTTACTAACAGGCACAACTTTTATTTTTGAGCATGGGCAGCCTCCAGGAGGTGGGCAGCCTCCCGGATTTCGGGGGGTATACCTGACCCCCGAAATTTGGCGGGGGGTGTCCCAAAAAAATTTTTTAATGTATACCTTAAATACCACATTTTTAGCGTTTTTAGTACTGGGGGGACCCCCCAAATTTTAGGGGGGTGTCGGCTATAGTCGGGATTATTGGGGGGTATAACCCCCCTGCCCACCTATGCTCACCACCATACATGAGCACGGAGGAAGGGGAACGGAGAGACGGGGAGAAAGCTACACCTGCAACTACCACTCCCCCTGTATAATCGGCGTATTGAATTTTCAACAATATTCTTATTCTCTCTTCACAAATCTTTTCCAAATAAAATCTGGGTAAGTCCCCACCAAGAACGTGCTAATATCTTCATAACTCAGATGTATAAATAATATCGTATTCGAATTTACCTGCAATTACTAATTCCACAGCTTTCAGCTCGTTGACATTAAATAAATCGCTGAGAATAAGGGATTCCTCAAGCAATTTAGGCTCCAGCGTTACTGAGTGTTGAAGGCTGCTGGGGTCGTTGGGATTCAGACATACTGATTCCCGCTTTTTAGCTCCTTCTTGTAGCCTAGACCGATCCTCAACCGATTTTTCCTGAAAACACTTCTAGTGTCGAAAATTTAAAAAAAACTTTTTTAAAACTTTTTCTCTGCGCTAATTAAAGTTTTTTTTTTGGAAAAATAGTGTTTTCTGAAAAACACCTTTTTTTCTATTAATTACAATATAATTGTCAAAAAAATGCTAATTATAAGCTAAAAAAACTAAGCAAAACTAAAACTATCTTAAATCGCCTAAAAGCTTCTAAAAACTTTTTGAAGAGGTTGTTAAAAAAGGTATTTTTTTTGTTTAGAAACTTATACCCTTAACACCCTTTTTTACTACTGGGAGCTAGGACGCCTATAGTTTGCAAAAGAATAATTCACCGGGTTTTTATTGGGAGGGGGGTAAGCCCCAATGTGGGGGAGCACTGGGGAAGGCGAATTTTTTGAAACAGAAGGGGGCAGGCAGGGGTGAAAGAGAAAAAAACATTTGAGAAAAAAGGACAAATAAAGAAAAAAAAGGAAAAAAAAGAAACTTGGGGTACCTATACCTTGGACATCCCCCTAAAATTTAAGGGTTTCAGAACTAAAAACGCTAAAAATGGGGTATTTGGGGCATACATGGGCAAGTTGGTCCGGAGTGGGGGGTTTTAAACCCCAAATTAGGGGGGGTTAAAATCCGAGAAACGCAAAATACCCATATCGTTTTTTTTTCTGGAGTGCACTTTACCCATATCGTTTTTCGATTTTGAAGGAAAAATAGGTTAAAAACACAAATTTTAGGTCAAAAAGCCCTTTTTATTGCATTTTTGAGCTTTTTATTGCTTAAACCATTCATTTTGACCTCAAAACTTAAGTTTGGAGGCAGTTAGAAGTCATTTTAAAGACATTTTTTTTCTTCATTTTTTCAAAATTGGGGGGGGTTAACTTTTTCTCCCACCCCCCACTTCTGAGTGGGGGGAGGGTTAAACCTCCCTTCTCAGAATTTGGGGGGGTTAAGCCCCCCCCTCCCCCCCCCCCCGTGACCCTGTATGATTTGGGGTATATCCCAAAAATTTCTTGGGACACCCCCCTCCGAATTAAAGGGGTTGGGTTGGGTACATACATGAACAAGTTGGTCCGGAGTGGGGGGGTTAAACCCCAAATTAGGGGGGGTTAAAATCCGAGAAACGCAAAATAAAAATACTTATATCGTGTTTTTTTTTGGAGTGCATTTTACCCATATCGTTTTTCGATTTTGAAGGAAAAATAGGTAAAAAACGCTAATTTTAGGTCAAAAAGCTTTTATTGTATTTTTGAGCTTTTTAATGCTTAAAACATTCATTTTGACCTCAAAATTTAAGTTTGGAGGCAGTTAGAAGTGATTTTAAAGACATTTTTTCTTAATTTTTCAAAATTGGGGGTTAACCTTTTCTCCCCCTCACTTCTGAGTGGGAGGGGGTTAAACCCCCTTCTCAGATTTTGGGGGGTTAACCCCGCCCCCCAACCTCTCTCTGTGCTCATGTATGGTTGGGTATAGCAGACCTGTGCACGGTCTGGAAATGCCCCCTCCGTTTTATTGGAGGATTTGCCCCCCCCCGTTTTATTGCCCCCCCCGCCAAAAAATGAAAAAGTACCCTAAAATTATGACCCCATTTTTGACCTATGATGACGCCATCATCGCGAATTTTTTGCAGTTTTTAGCCTATTTCAATGTATTTTAAGCCATTTTAGACCTATTTTTACCTTATTTTCGCTTTTTTTGTCCCTTTTTTCCCTTTTCCCTTCTTTTTTTCTCTTTTTTCCCCTTTTTTTCTCTTTTTTTTTCTTTCCCCCCTGCTTGCCCCCCCCCGTTTTATTGCCCCCCCCCCGGTTAAAAAAAGTTGCCCCCCCCGTGCCCCCCCGTGTTGGAATTGCCCCCCCCCGTTTTAACCCCGGGGGCAGTGCACAGGTCTGGGTATAGCCTCGGGTAAAGAAGGGCCAAAAACGAAAAACCCCACCCCAAAATTGGGGCAGTTGGGCAGCGCATGGGGGCAGTTTTTTAAAGGGGGTAATAAAACGGGGGAAAAGCAAGGAGAAAAGGAAAAAAAGAGACAAAAAAGGAAAAAAAAGAAAAAAAGACAAAAAAAACGACATTTAAGTTAAAAAAGTTCTAAAATTGCTTAAAATTAATTGAAATAGACTAAAAACTACAAAAATTTCGCGTAGATGGCGTCAAAAAAGGTGCCAACATTTTGGATAACTGTTTTCATTTTTGTGCGGGGGGCTATAAAACGGGGGGTACAGCCACCATAGATGAACAAAGGGGGGGGGAGGGTGGGGTCCACGTCCACCCCCCTACCCTTAAAATTTTGGGCCCCCCTCCCTAGAAAAAAATTCAGGGGCCCCCCCTCCCCCCAAATTTTCGAATTTTTTACTCCTGAACCCCCTCTAGATTTTGAAATCTGACCCCCCCCCCTCCCCTCTCGAAAAAATTTTAAGTACTTTTTTATACCAAATTTTCTTCCAAAAACGTGAATTTTTAACACAAATTCATGTTTTTACACCTCTTTTATACCTAAATATTGCTTTTTAATCAATAAACAGACCTGTGCACGGTCTGGAAATACCCCCCTGTTTTATTGGAGGATTTGCCGCCCCCCCCCGTTTTTTTGGCCCCGCCCGCCAAAAAAGGAAAATGTACCCTAAAATTATGACGCCATTTTTGACCTATGATGACGCCATCATCGCGAATTTTTTGCAGTTTTTAGCCTATTTCAATGTATTTTAGGCCATTTTAGACCTATTTTTACCTTATTTTCGCTTTTTTTTTGTCCTTTTTTTCCCTTTTCCCTTCTTTTTTTCTCCTTTTTTTTCTTTTTTTTTCTTTCCCCCTGCTTGCCCCCCTCGTTTCAAAAAAGTTGACCCTCGTGCCCCCCATTTTGGAATTGCCCCCCCCGTTTTAAACCGGGAGGGGGGTGCACAGGTCTGAATAAAATGTAGTATCATCTTATAAAAAAACTATTATTAAACATTTAATGGTTTAAAAGTATTTTATTTCGGAAATTGGACCCCACCTGACCCCCCTCTAGGTTTTAAAATCTTCCACCCCGGGTCGACCCCCCCTAGAAGCCTAGGGGGGTTCGACACCCCCTTGGACCCCTCCCTAGATTTTGAAATGTCATTTACCCGGGGTTAACACCTCCCTAGCTTTTTAACCGTGTTCATCTATGACAGCCACCATAAGTGGGCAGGGAGGTGGGGGGTTACACGTACACCGCCCCCCAAAAACCCCGATTATAGCCGACACCACCCACTCTTCCTAAAATTTTCGGGTACTCCGAACATCGCCGCCCCTAAAATTTGGGGGGTCCTACGTCCCAGTACTAAAAACACTAAAAATGAGGTATTTGAGGTATACCCCGAAAAAATTTTGGGACCCCCCCTCCGAATTTCGGGGTTCGGCTATACCCACCGAAAAATCCGGGAGGCTGTCCACCTATGACACAGCCACCAATATCTCGGGGCGCATTTTCAGACGGTGCACAAGTCTGAAAAACAGTATTTTTATACACTTTTTATGCCTAATAACTTTATCTTTTTAGTACTAAATTTTAATTATAATAAAACAACTTTGTTTAAGCAACTAAAGAAATTGTTACTGACTTCCATAGGAGAGCATAAGGGGTCCAGCTAGGGTCCGCCCCCTTGCCCTAAAATTTCTGACTTAGAAAACAATTTTCGCCCCTCCTGGCTTGTCTTAGCGCCTGCCCTTTGCATAATTTGCATAGGGGAGACAAGTTTCAGATAATACAACAACATTTAATTAAATAAAAAGCGATATTCTGGTATAAAAAGAGTGCAAAACATCAACATGAATATTTGCTAAAAATCCATGTTTTTGAAAGAAAATTTAGTATAAAAAAGTACCTAGAATTTTCACGATGTTGGAGGGGGTGTCAGACTATTCTAGAGGGGATCAGGGGTAAAAAAATTCGGAAATGGGGGAGGGGGCTCTAAATTTTCGTCTAGGAGGTCTCAAAATTTTAAAATTTCAAAGTTAGAAGGGTGGACCCTGCCCTGCCCCCCCCCCCCTTCTTACCTATTCTCTCCTGTCTTATCTTAATTTGAAATTTGTAATCTAGAATCGACCTTTTCCCTCAATCAAAACACTTAAATAAATTATTGAAAACCACAAAAATGCCTTCCAAAACTAAAATCTCTCCTTTAAAATCAGGGGGTAGTCCCTTTTCCTCCCTCCCCCCTCGCGTATAAATGTTTTAAACCACCTCAAAATTTGTTTAGTTTTCGTTGCAATTAAAATGCTAGTGTTTAAAGCAACAAAATAATTACAATTACAATACAAAATACTTTATTTTATTATGAAAATAATGACTGGGTCTAGCCATGATGTTTTGATTCAGAATTTTAAATGATGAGGATTCGAATTTTAAACGATATAAAAGACCTAAAAAAATTTACGTTGACAAAAAACTAACCAAGTAGAAGCAAGTTTTGGACGGAGCAAACTGCGGAAAAAAAAGTAAAAATTAGTGCCGTAAGTTAGTTAATTATATCACCAAACTTACTGGATTTTTTAACAAATTGTTGCAGAAAGGTTGGAAAGCTACTAATTGGGCATTTAAATCAATGTCACAATGTTCTTCGTTTAGAAAACTGCTGATTAAAGAACCGATTTCTCTGGATTTAAACCACCAGTTAACGTTTTCATTTGACATGTTCAATACCTAAGAAGCTAAGTATAATAATAGAACCTCCAGGAAGTTGGCATGTTTTTCTGGCATGTTTTTGCAGGTTTTTGCATGTTTTTGCATGTTTTAGCAAAGTTATGTCCATTTAAAGATTTATACCTGAATTTAAGGCATAAAAACCTAATATTTATAAAAAAAACACAACTATTTTTACTTATTTATGCTTAAAACGATTTTTGTTTCAATTTAATTTGATTTTAATTATATTATTTTACCGCATGTTTTTGCATGTTTTT
>JASAMX010029794.1:12500-18507 GCA_030248175.1 Microlaimidae sp. YZB2_3 | reverse complement strand
TGCTTACAGTAAATAAAAATATCTTGTAAATTGGTCGGGAGGGGGATGGGCCTTTCAACCTCGCTAGAGAGAGGGGTCAGGGTTAGGGAGGGGGCCCTGGATTTTTTTTTCCATGGAGGTCCGAAATTTTGGCTCTGGGGGAGACCCCGTCTTCCTCCTGCCCCCCCCCCCCCCAAAAAAGAAACACCTATGCTTATATATATAGTCATATTCCTGGCGTAAATCTCAAAACTGCCCTACCTTGCAATTCAGTGACGTGCCCAGGGGAAGGGCGGCCGCCGCCCCCCCCCCCCTCCCCCGATAGTCGGCGTAGCGGGTAATTTCCATAAAAGATGAACAAAGGGGAGCAGGGGTGGGGTTCACCCCGAAGTCGAAATTTCGCCCCCCCCCTAGAAAAATTCCAGGCCGCCCCCCCTTCCCCCAAATTTCTGAATTTTTTACCCCTGACCCCCCTCTGATTTTTGAAAATCTTGATCCCCCTCCCTCTCCTCTCGAGAAAATTTTAAAGTACTTTTTTTTTATACTAAATTTTCATTCAAAAAAATGAATTTTAAAAACAAATTCATGTTTTTACACCCTTTTTTATACGTTATACCTGAAATATCGCTTTTTATTCAATAAAATGAAATATTATCCTAGAAAAACTGATTATTAAACCTTTAATGGTTTAAAAGTATTTTGCTTCGAAAATTGGACCCCACCTGGCCCCCCTTAGGTTTCAAATTTTTCACCAATGTCCTCACCCCTGATACCACCCCACCACTCCATCATGGTAAATCTTAGCTTTTTAAATGCACCCATCTTTTACCTAAAATGAATCGCTTATGCCCAAATTTCGGGGGAGGGGGGCGGCGGCCGCCCTTCCCTGCACGTCACTGAATTGAAGGTAGGGCAGTTTTGAGATTTACGCCAGGAATATGACTATATATATAAGCATAGGTGTTTCTTTTTTGGGGGGGGGGGCAGAGGAGACAATTCTTGCAGAGCCAAAATTTCGGACCTCCATGGAAAAAATCCAGGGCCCCCTCCCTGACCCCTACCCCTCCTCGTAGCCAGGTTGACCCATCCCTCCCCACACACACACACACACACACACACACACACACACACACACACACACACACACACACACACACACACACACACACACACACACACACACACACACACACACACACACACACACACACACACACACACACACACACACACACACACACACACACACACACACACACACACACACACACACACACACACACACACACACACACACACACACACACACACACACACACACACACACACACACACACACACACACACACACACACACACACACACACACACACACACACACACACACACACACACACACACACACACACACACACACACACACACACACACACACACACACACACACACACACACACACACACACACACACACACACACACACACACACACACACACACACACACACACACACACACACACACACACACACACACACACACACACACACACACACACACACACACACACACACACACACACACACACACACAAACAAACACACACACACACACACACACACACACACACACACACACACACACACACACACACACACACACACACATATATATATATATATATATATTTTCATTTACTGTTCAAAAACAGTGGTTTTAGAAAACAGTGTTTAAATATATTTTAACCAAAGCAGGCTGTTTTCTCAATACCTGTGTAGTGGCTGGAAATGCCTCCTTTGAGGATTTGCCCCCCCATCCTGTTTCATATGTACATGAGCATGGACCGGCAAGCTAGGGGAGGTGGCTACCCCGGGTAAATGGCCCTTTGAAAGCTAGGAGGGGGTCCAGGGGGGTCCGTACCCCCCTAGCTTTTTAGGGGGGGGGGTCGACCCGGGGTAGACCAGTTTGAAATCCAGAGGGGGGTCAGAGGGGGTCCGGTTTCCAAACAAAGTCACATTAAATCATTTATTTAAGTTTTTTAGCACTAATATAGAATTTTATATACTAAAATAGGCTATTTATGTATAAAAAAAGTACAAAAGTACTGTTTTTTACTACAAAACCGTGTTTGTGACAGTAAATTTTGACCTAAATTCATACCCAAAATTTGGCTCGCAAGAGGGGGGTCGATTTAGAATTCCAGAGGGGGGTAGGGTGTCAAAATTTAAAAATTTTGGGGGGAGAGGGGGCCTAGATTTTTTACTAGAGAGGGGGGGTCCGAAGTTTCGAGGCTAGGAAGGGGGTGGACCTTACGCCCACCCTACCCCCTATGCTCATGTATGATTGTAGTGATAATCCAGACCTGTGCACTGCCCCCCCCCGGGGTTTAAATGGGGGGGGCAATTCCAAAACGGTGGGGGGCACGGGGCGGGGCAACTTTTTTGAAACGGAGGGGGCAAGCAGGGGGGAAAGAAAAAAAAAGAGAACAAAAACGAGAAAAAGAGGGAAAAAAGAAAAAAAGGGACAAAAAAAGCGAAAATAAGGTAAAAATAGGTCTGAAATGGCTTAAAATACATTTAAATAGGCTAACAACTGCAAAAAAATTGCGCTGATGGCGTCATCATAGGTCAAAAATGGCGTTATATTTTTAGGGTACTTTTTCATTTTTTGGCGGGGGGGGGCAATAAAATAGGGGGGAGGCAAACCCTCCAATAAAACGGGGGGGGGCATTTTCAGACCGCGCACAGGTCTGAAAACGCCTATTTATGTTTAGATTTTGTATTGTATTTCTATTTTGTTCTTTTATACAAATCCTTTGTTTTTTAAATTAAATTATATTATATATTAAATTGGTGGGGGGGGGGTCAGCCTCCCTAGAGAGAGAGAGGAGGGTGAGGGAGGGGGGGGGGCCTTTTTTCTTTGGATGTCCGTCATTAAATCTCGGGGGGGGGCCGGCCCCTCTCCCCTCCCCCCCCCCCCCAAAAAAAGAAACACCTATGCTTATATATATAGTCTATATCCCTGGCGTAAATCTCAAAACTGCCCTACCTTCAATTGAGCGACGGTGCCCAGGGGAAGGGCGGCCGCCCCCCCCCCCCTCCCCCGAAATTCGGCGTAGGGGGGGTAATTTCCATAAAAGATGAACACGGTCAAAAAGCTAGGGGGGTATTTACCCCGGGTAAATGTCATTTCAAAATCTAGTAGGGGGGTCCTAGGGGGGTCGAACGTGGGTGGAAAATTTTGAAACCTAGAGGGGCGTCAGGTGGGGTCCAATTTTCGAAGCAAAATACTTTTAAACCATTAAAGGTTTAATAATAAGTTTTATAGGATAATACTACATTTTATTGAATAAAAAGCAATACTTAGGTATAAAAAGGGTGTAAAAACATGAATTTGTGTTAAAAATTCACGTTTTTGGAAGAAAATTTAGTATAAAAAAAGTACATAAATTTTTCTCGAGAGGGAGAGGGAGGGGGATCAGATTTCAAAATCCAGAGAGGGGTCAGGGATAAAAAATTCGAAAATTTGGGGGGAGGGGGGCCTGGATTTTTTTCTAGAGTTGGTCCCCCAAAATTTGGAGGCTAGGGGGGGTGGACCCCACCCTTCCCCCCTTGTTTATCTATGACTACCCTGCCCATGTATGGAGTAAGTACGGTTTTTTAATTAGTCACTAGACTGGGATGATATGCTCATATCACGTTGCTGCCATGGTGTTTCATTTTTTTAATGCGTCATAAAAGTTTCTAATTTTCTTTTTTTTTCGTATTTCTTTCGCGACAGGGCTATTAAAAAACTTTAAAAATATAATATATAAATAGATAATTATTCTCTTTAGGTTATGAAACAATATTATACATGCATAAGAAGGAGAGTTAAACTTTATTTGTAAGTTAAAGGTTTAACAAAAAAAGGATTTTTTCTGGTTTTTCATTTCTCTAGGTCAATATTTACTTTTTTTAACTTGACATTTTTTAAATGAAATATTTTTAAATGAATGTATCAAAGTAATGTTTTTAGGCAAAGCAAGTTTATTTCTGTTAAGCTTAGTTTATTGATTTCAGATTTACGGGTTGCCTCTTTCAAATCAACTAAAATTGTGTTCCTTTTTGTGCCAACTTGTCGGCCACTTAGCATAAAAAAGTGCGAAATAAAATCAATTTGTATGCTGAACGTAGGAATAAATTTATGCATTATAGCTTTTTTTTAAAGAAAATGGGCTTATTCAATTTAGATAGAGGAACTTTTTGGGAGCTAATAAATTTATTTACTTCATGCGAACAGCAGCTCGTATAAATCTCACGTTTTCGATCTACACATAAATAAAACAAACGTAAAAAATATGAAATTTTAAAGTGAGAAACATAGAAAAACAAAAGATATAGCAAAAATGTATATTATATAACATAAAAATGCAGTCTAAATGAATTCCCTGAGGAGGGGTTATCGGTCGAGTCAACCTAGATTGAATAAGTTTAAAAGCTAAGAGGGGGTTTAGATCTCAGGGGAATGGTTTGATTGTTCATAGATGTTTTTGTAGTAAGCAGGGGTACTGTTAAAGGTGTTAAGGTCAACCTCTGCGCCCTTTCAAAAAAATTTTTTTTTAACGATGAAAAAAAAATTTCGCCTTTTTTTTTTTAACCCACACTTTTGATACGCGAGGATGTCGGGGAGTGGGGTTGGAGAACAGACATAGTTGCATTTTTTTTTTTTTAGTGGGAGGGGGTATACCTGACTTTGAAATTTTTTTTTTTCCGCGTGTCGCAAAATTTCTTGAGGGTATACCTCAAAATACTTCAGTTTTATTCTTTTTTTTTTTTAGAGCCTTTCAAATTTTTTGTGTGTGCACAAAGTAGACACCTACAAATTTTTTTTTGGGGGGGAGGGGCGGCGTCAATAGTAGGGAACATTTTTAACAAAGACAGAAAGGGGGAAAGGTGGGGTCCACCCGTTTAGCCTCGAAATTTTGGCACCCCCGCTGAATACGGTAGTCTGGGGCCCCCTCCCCCAAATCTTCAAAATGTTTTACCCCGCACCCCCTTCTAGAATTTGAAATCTTTCCACCCCTTCGGGAATTTTTAGGTACTTTTTTTCAGATTGAATTTTTCCTCAAAAAACGCGAATTTTCATTAAATATTTATGCTTTAACACCCTTTTTATACCAAGAATATCGCTTTTTATTCAATAAAAATGTAGTATTATCCTATAAAAAAATAACACAGTTATTAAAGTTATTATGGTTTAGAACTGTTTTGCTTTAGACACCGAAATGTATTACCGCCTAGATTTCCAACACCCGGCTCTAAAAACTAGGGGGGTTGGACTGACCTCTTTTCTTAGAATCCAAAATCCATTAGATCTCGTAACCACCCCGCAGCCCCCTTCCGCGACTGTTTCTCGCTGTCTATGACTTTTGAGAAGGTTACGTTTAACCCCTCAGCCCCCCCGCCCACCTCTATTGTTCTGTTGTTGTTCTTGCATTATAATTCTCTCTCCATGCATGATTTTTATAAGGGAGCAGGCCAGGAAGGGGCGAAAAAAAAATTTTATTTTATTTACCTAAACGGGTTGGGAAATCATAGACGTTTCAAAAAATGGCTCTGTGGTCCGCAAGTTGGAGCTGGTCCTTGATAGAAAGGGCGAAATTTTTTTTAGGGGGGGGGGGGGGTCCCTGAGGGGGGGGTTTCCGGACCCCTCCTGCCTCCTGAGGGTGGCCGGGTGCGAGATTTCTAAAATTTAGGGGGGATCGTAGGTTTTATTTAATTTAGCCTCCACGTCCTATCGGTTTCACAGTAGGAGAGCACAGCCATCCGAGCCCAAAAGTGTATTCACATGCTTCCCACCATAACGCGTTTTTGACACTTAACAAAAAAATATCTACCATTTTAGGTACGAGTGTCCGGGACCTCTTACCGCTAGAACAGTCCCGTGCGCAGTGAACACTCACCCATTTCGAGGTCCCGCAATGGAAAAAAGATTTTAAGTCACCGCCTGATTTCGATCTTAGGTTTAAAGGGGTCGTAACAATGTGC
>JASAMX010029794.1:0-7500 GCA_030248175.1 Microlaimidae sp. YZB2_3 | reverse complement strand
ATAATAACTTTAATAATTGTTCTTTTTATAGGATAATACTACATTTTATTGAATAAAAAGCAATATTCATGTATAAAAAGGGTGTAAAAGCATGAATATGTGATGAAAATTCACGTTTTTGGAAGAAAATTTAGTATAAAAAAGGTACCTAAAATTTTCCCAAGGGGAGAGGGGGGTGTCAGATTTCAAAATCTAGAGGGGGATCAAGGGTAAACAATTCGGAAATTTGGGGGGAGGGGGCCCCCTAGATTTTCGTTTAGGGGGTCCCAAAATTTCGAGGCTAGGGAGGGTGGACCCCACCCTGCCCTCCCCCCTTTCTCACCTATGTTCACCACCCGCGTGCCCTCTTTGTTCTAAACCATACATGGGCACGGGGGGGGAAGTTGGGGGGGGTTAACCCCCCCAATTCTGAGAAGTGGGGTTTAACCATACATGGGCACGGGGGGGGTTAACCCCCCCAATTCTGAGAAGGGGGGTTTAACCTCCCCCCACTCAGAAGTGGGGGGGGGGGGGGGAGAAAAGGTTAACCCCCCCCCCAATTTTGGAAAAATGAAGAAAAAAAATGTCTTTAAAATGACTTCTAACTGCCTCCAAACTTAAGTTTTGAGGTCAAAATGAATGTTTTAAGCAATAAAAAGCTCAAAAATGCAATAAAAAGGGCTTTTTGGCCTAAAATTAGCGTTTTTTACCTATTTTATCCCTTCAAAATCAAAAACGAAATGGGTAAAATGCACTCCAGAAAAAAAACAATATGGGTATTTTGCGTTTCTCGGATTTTAACCCCCCCCTAATTTGGGGTTTAACCCCCCCCCCCACTCCGGGCCAACTTGCCCATGTATGGGTTTAACCCCCCACTCAGAATTTGGGGGGGGGGGAGAAAATGTTAACCCCCCCAATTTTGGAAAAATGAAGAAAAAAAATGTCTTTAAAATGACTTCTAACTGCCTCCAAACTTAAGTTTTGAGGTCAAAATGAATGTTTTAAGCAATAAAAAGCTCAAAAATGCAATAAAAAGGGCTTTTTGACCTAAAATTAGTGTTTTTAACCTATTTTTTCTTCAAAATCGAAAAACGATATGGGTAAAATGCACTCCAGAAAAAAAACGATATGGGTATTTTGCGTTTCTCGGATTTTAACCCCCCCCCCTAATTTGGGGTTTAACCCCCCCCACTCCGGACCAACTTGCCCATGTATGTTCTAAACATGTCCCTTCCCGTCAGGGGCATAGCCAGGATTTTGAAAAGGAAGGGGGGCTTGCAGTTCATACAAATTTTTCGAAAGGGGGTTGTACTCCAAATTTTCAAAATACTCTAAAAAATATTAAGTAAAATTTTTGCGCTTCCCGCTAAGTGATTTTTTTTGCTGTTATTTGCATTGTTTTCTTAAGTTAAACTTGAAAAATTTTAGGTTTAAAAAAGAATAACATTAAAAATCGTGCGAAACGACAGCAGAAATTCTCTTAGGACCCCCAAATTTTTACCTCCGCCAGCCCAAAAGCGGGGGGGGTTACAATACAACCACCTACCATAGTCCGTAACCCCCTGGCTGCGCCCTTGCTTCCCGTTATTCCTCTTGGGAGATGTACACAGGTCTGTGACCATAGGTGGAGTGCCATTGAGCCACCAGGACCGTGCTGACCTTCAGGCAGCACCCAACGGGCCTACGGGTACCAACCATGGTTGCTGGATCTTTTTTTTAGAGAAATGAGTTCAGCTTGGCATGGCTAGAGTGATTGTTGTTGTACGTCGGCTACGCATGGCAATTTTCCATCTAGCGAACTAGTGGACGGGGTGTTTTTTTTTGGGGGGGGGACGGGGACAGAGGGGTCCAACCTCCCCCCAGAGCCAAACTTTTAGTTTAGACCCCCCTAGAAAAAATCCAGGCAGAGGCCCCCCCTCCCAAAGCTCGAGAGCGGTCCGGCCTGACCCCCCTAGCGAGACTGACCCCCCTCCCGACCAATTTGGAAGTATATTTTTTGATTTACTGTCAAAAATACGGTTTTTTTACTTAAAAAACAGTGTTTAAATACACTTTTAGGCCTAAATATGCGGTTTAGTACATAAAATTCAATATTAGACCTGAAAACACTTAAATTATTGAGTTAAAAGAATTTTTAAAAATTGGACCCCCCTGAAACCCCTATATTTAAAATCTCACACCCGGGGTCGACCCCCCAAAAACTCAGGGGGGTTCGGACCCCCCTGGACTCCCTAAAAATTTTTGGCCTTCCACCCGTGGGTAAACCCCCCTAGCGGACCCGACCAAAAACACCTATGTGTACCACTGGCCTTACAGGAACACCTATGCTGCACATGTACGACCTAAATGTAAGATCGAAATCAGGCGGTGACTTAAAATCTTTTAGCTAAGTAGGACCTCGAAATGGGTGATGTTCACTGCGCACAGTGAATACTCTAGCGGTAAAGGTTGCCAACATCGTTATCAATGTTGGACGATTTTTTTATTTAATGTCAAAAACACAGTTTTTTAGTTAAAAACAGTGTTTAAATACACTTTTTAGGCCTAAATAGGCTGTTTTATTATATAAAAGTCAATATTAGCCCTAAAACCACTTAAATTAAATGACTGATCCCCCTAAATTTGAAATCTCGCACCCGGGGCCGACCCACCCTAAAAAGGCAGGGGGTCCGAAACCCCCTGGACCCCCCTAAAAAATTTTGGCCTTCCACCCGGTAGAGGACCACTCCTTGCGGACCCGACCAAAACATCTATGATTTCAACCATAGGGGTGAAAATAAAATTTTTCGCCCCTCCTGGCTTGTCTCTGCGCCTGCCCTTTTTATAATCTGCATAGGGGAGATAAGTTTCAGATAATGCAACAACAACAACCATAGGTGGGCGGGGGGGTTGAGGGGTTAAACGTATACCCTCTCAAAATCATAGATGAGAACGGTCGGGGAAGCTAGGGGGGTGGTTACCCGGGGTAAATCGAATTTTGGATTCTAGGAGGGGGGTCCCAGGGGGGTCCGGACCCCCCCTAGTTTTTTAGGGGGGGGTCGACCCGGGGTGAGAAACTTTGAAATCTAGCGGGGGATCAGGTGGGGTCCGGTGTCTAAAGCAAAACAGTTCTAAACCATAATAACTTTAATAACTGTTCTTTTTATAGGATAATACTACATTTTATTGAATAAAAAGCGATATTCTGGTATAAAAAGGGTGTTAAAGCATGAATATGTGATGAAAATTCACGTTTTTGGAGGAAAATTTAGTATAAAAAAAGTACCTAAAAATTTCCCGAGAGGGGAGGGGGGGTCAGATTTCAAATTCTAGAAGGGGGTCAGGGGTAAAACATTTGAAAATTTGGGGGGAGGGGCCCCCCAGATTTTCGTCTAGGGGGTCCCAAAATTTCGAGGCTAGGGGGGTGGACCCCACCCTACCCCCCCCCCCCTTTCTTATCTATGCTCAAAATCCCGCCTATTGCCGACACCCCTCCCCCCCAAAAAAAAAATTTGGGGGTGTTCTATTCAACCGCCCCAAAAAAATTTGAGGGCTCCCAGTACTAAAAACGTTGAAACTGAAGTATTTGAGGTATACCCTAAAAAAATTTTGCGACACCCCCCCCCCACCAAATTTCGGGAGTCGGGTATACCCCCTCCCAAAATCCGGGAGGCTGCCCACCTATGTCTGTTACTCCGACCCCACTCTCCCCAAATGCTCGCTCATCTATGGTGTGGGTTAAATTAGAGAGGCGAAATTTTTTTTCATCGTTTAAAAAAAAATTTTTTTGCCTTCCATCCAGAGGTTGACCTTGACACCTTAGCGTACCCTGCTTACTAAAAACATCTATGAACAATCAAACCATTCCCCTGAGATCTAAACCCCCTCTAGCTTTTAAACTTATTCACTCTAGGTTGACTCGACCGATAACCCCTCCTCAGGGAATTCCATTTAGACTGCATTTTTATGTTATATAATATACATTTTTGCTATATCTTTTGTTTTTCTATGTTTCTCACTTTAAAATTTCATATTTTTTACGTTTGTTTTATTTATGTGTAGATCGAAAACGTGAGATTTATACGAGCTGCTGTTCGCATGAAGTAAATAAATTTATTAGCTCCCAAAAAGTTCCTCTATCTAAATTGAATAAGCCCATTTTCTTTAAAAAAAAGCTATAATGCATAAATTTATTCCTACGTTCAGCATACAAATTGATTTTATTTCGCACTTTTTTATGCTAAGTGGCCGACAAGTTGGCACGAAAAGGAACACAATTTTAGTTGATTTGAAAGAGGCAACCCGTAAATCTGAAATCAATAAACTAAGCTTAACAGAAATAAACTTGCTTTGCCTAAAAACATTACTTTGATACATTCATTTAAAAATATTTCATTTTAAAAAATGTCAAGTTAAAAAAAGTAAATATTCGACCTAGAATGAAAAACCAAAAAAAATCCTTTTTTTGTTAAACCTTTAACTTACAAATAAAGTTTAACTCTCCTTCTTATGCATGTATAATATTGTTTCATAACCTAAAGAGGATAATTCTTGTTATATATTATATTTTTAAAGTTTTTTAATAGCCCTGTCGCCGAAAGAAATACGAAAAAAAAAAAGAAAATTAGAAACTTTTATGACGCATTAAATAAAACACCGTGGCAGCAACGTGATATGAGCATATCATCCCCAGTCTAGTGACTAATTAAAAAACCATACTTACTCCATACATGGGCAAGTTGGTCATAGATGAACAAAGGGGAGCAGGGTGGGGTTCACCCCCTAGCCTCGAAATTTCGCCCCCCCCTAGAAAAAATCCAGGCCGCCCCCCCTTCCCCCAAATTTCTGAATTTTTTACCCCTGACCCCCCTCTGGATTTTGAAATCTGATCCCCCTCCCTCTCCTCTCGAGAAAATTTTAAGTACTTTTTTTATACTAAATTTTCTTTCAAAAACGTGAATTTTAAAAACAAATTCATGTTTTTACACCCTTTTTATACGTATACCTGAATATTGCTTTTTATTCAATAAAATGAAATATTATCCTATAAAAAAACCTATTATTAAACCTTTAATGGTTTAAAAGTATTTTGCTTCGAAAATTGGACCCCACCTGACCCCCCTCTAGGTTTCAAATTCTTCCACCTCAGGTCGACCCCCCTAGAAAGCTAGGGGGGGTTCGACCCCCCTAGGACCCACTTCCTAGATTTTGAAATGTCATTTACCCGGGGTAAATACCCCCTAGCTTTTTCAACGTGTTCATCTTTTATGGAAATTACCCGCTACGCCGAATTTCGGGGGAGGGGGGGGGGCGGCGGCCGCCCTTCCCCTGGGCACGTCACTGAATTGAAGGTAGGGCAGTTTTGAGATTTACGCCAGGAATATGACTATATATATAAGCATAGGTGTTTCTTTTTTGGGGGGGGGGGCAGAGGAGACGGGTCTCCCCCAGAGCCAAAATTTCGGACCTCCATGGAAAAAATCCAGGGCCCCCTCCCTAACCCTGACCCCTCTCTCTAGCGAGGTTGACCCATCCCCTCCCGACCAATTTACAAGATATTTTTATTTACTGTCAAAAACACGGGTTTTTTAGAAAAAAACAGTGTTTAAATACACTTTTTAAACCTAAATAGGCTGTTTTCAGACCTGTGCACGGCCTGGAAATGCCCCCCCTTTTATTGGAGGATTTGCCCCCCCACCCGTTTTATTGCCCCACTCCCCGCCAAAAAATTAAAAACAACCCTAAAATTATGCGCCATTTTTGACCTATGATGACGCTATCATCGCGAATTTTTTTGCAGTTTTTTAGCCATTTCAATGTATTTTAAGCCATTTTAGACCTATTTTTACCTTATTTTCGCTTTTTTTTGTCCTTTTTTTCCCTTTTCCCTTTATTTTTTCTCTTTTTCTCCCCCTGCTTGCCCCCCCCCCAGTGTTTCAAAAAATTGGCCTCCCGTGCCCCCCCGTTTTGGAATTTTTCCCCTTAATAAAACCCCGGGGGGGCAGTTCACAGGTCTGCTGTTTTAGTATAGAAAATTTAATATTAGAGCTAAAAACACTTAGATTACTCATTAAAAAACTTTGTTTGAAAATCGGACCCCCTGGACCCATAAACTTGAAATCTCGCACCCTGGGTCGACGCCCCCCCCCCACTAAGAAGTCAGGGGGTCCAGTGGTCCAGACTCCAGGCCCCCTAAAACATTTTGGTCCTTCACCCGAGGGGGGATTCCCTTAGCAGGTCTGACCAAAAACACTTATGTACATAAGCATTGAGGGGGGTGGTAGGGTGGGGTCCACGTCCACCCACGACCCACCCCCCTACCTTACCTAGCCTCGAAATTTCAGACCCCCCTAGAAAAAAATCTAGGGGTCCCATCCCACTCCAAAAAATTTTTAAATTTTTAAACCATACCCCATTTGTAATTATAAATAGACTCCCTCACCTTCACCCTTCTGAGACAAGTTTTGGGTATGAATGAATTTAGGTCAAAATTTAATGTAAACACGGTTTTGTAGTAAAAAACAGTACTTTTGTACTCTTTTTATAAATAAATAACCTATTTTAGCATATAAAATTTTATTTTAGTGCTAAAAAACTTTAAATAAATGATTTAATGTGACTTTGTTTGGAAACCAAACCCCCTTGAGCCCCCTCTGAATTTCAAACTCGTCCGCCCCGGGTCGACTCCCCCTAAAAAGCTAGGGGGTACGGACCCCCCCCCCCTTCTAGCTTTCAAAAGGCAAATTACCCGTGGTAGCTACCCCCTAGCTTGACAGTCCATGCTCATGTATGAGTATGACCGTCCCTAATTTGATTTTTTTGTACTCTTTTTATAAATAAATAGCCTATTTTAGCATATAAAATTTTATTTTAGTGCTAAAAAAACTTAAATAAATGATTTAATGTGACTTTGTTTAAAAACCAAACCCCCTTTTGAGCTCCCTCTGGATTTCAAACTGGTCCGCCCCGGGTCAACTCCCCCCTAAAAAGCTAAGGAGATACGGACCCCCCCTTCTAGCTTTCAAAAGGCCGATTACCCGTGGTAGCTACCCCCCTCAGCTTGACGGTCCATGCTCATGTATGAGTATGACCGTTCTAATTTGATTTTCGTCCTTAGCCCGAGATTAATATCATAGTTCAGGCAAGATAAGATAGGTAGGTCAGGCACCTTGATTTTTTACGCCAATTTGACGCCATCATTTGCGTCGGTGCCGTGCGAATAAATCTTCCCCCGGAAGATTTATTATAATTCACGCCAGAACAGATCTTCCTCGGGAGCATATTTTCCCCCTTGTGTTAAAGCATACAGCAAAAATTTGCATAAAATTCTTACAGAGAGGGGAAAATTATATAGTGTTCACTCCAGAATAAATCTTCTTCCCTTGTTATATTTTATGCCCATGTTACTTCGTTCAGTTACGTATTGCTCTTACCGTTTTTATTGAAGATAATGGAAAACTTCTATATTTTGAACCAAAAGAAAAGGTTAATCTCGAGTATATGACCTTTAAGAAAAAAGAAATAATAAAGGCAATTTAAAAG
>JASAMX010029792.1:0-16016 GCA_030248175.1 Microlaimidae sp. YZB2_3 | reverse complement strand
CTGTAAATCGACTCAACAGCGCATACATTAATATATTTTAAAAATGTTTCTAAATTGAAAATGAAAACCATGACTGAACGCGAGTGTAGCGACTACTTAAATACATTAATTAATATCTGCTCAATTAATTTGACCTAAATCTGAACGGCTGCTATCCGCCACAAATATAAGCCTCCACCGATATATCCGGCACCAATTGTCTTCTGGCCTAATCCCCTTTCGTGGTTGGGGAAAAAATGCTCATTACCCTCCTTACTGAAAAAAGTTGCCCACATAAGATGTTTCCAGGTTCATCTACCAAAAACATCATATTCTGGCTCTCACAATGTGTACTCAATCTACGAGCCAATTAAAGACAAAAAATTTTTTCAACTTTCAAAATACTTTGTAAAAATGTGTTTAAAAACCTGAAAAAATTTACATGTATATTCAACACCTTATAACAACTCCCCGGTATAAACTTTCCACCATTTCAGTCTGTCTTTAGTAGTCCGTGGAGAAGTTAAGGGAGCACACACACACAAAAAATTATATATACATCACGTCTATATGTTCTACGTTCAATTTCTCTGTGTATTATATTCAATTGTCAGAAAAAAAATTATGTCTGAATGCATTTTCAATAAAAAAAATTTAAAAATAAACTTATGAATACTTCTTTTACTTCAGTGTACAAGTAAACGGGAATGCCACATAATAAAAAGTTTGTGAACTTATTACTCGTCCGCGCAAGTTGATCTCGTCATATTGCAAACTGTGTTCTGTTTGTAGCTGATTTCTGTACCACAAAATAATTCGACTACTCACGCCGGTGAATAACTCCGTATTCGAGTAGTTACAGTTTTTGCCGAGTCCGCCAAATTTTCGTTTTTCGTACAAATTGCGTCTCGTGGGGGACGGGCAATATCTAATTGTGTACCGTACGTGTTTTTGATGAGCACACGTGTTATGTATGATGTAAAACGAGAATTCCCAGCTTTGAGCAAGTGCGCTGAATCGAAACTGTGAACAAAAATTACGGTATACTGATCAATATTAACATATTAATGCATTAATAAATAACAACCACAGCACTTAATCATTTTAAAAACCTTAAATTACAATTTAACACAAAAAAAGGTCCTGGCACAAATAAAGGCTGAAAACAAAAAAGTTTTTTTTGGAAAATATTAGCATTGGTAAATAATGTGATTTTGTATATAAGAACTGTAAGACAGAAGATTTCGATTTTTAATTGCACAAAATAGGATTTAGATGGCATTTTAAATGTCAAAAAATAAATTAACTTTCAGAAAAACTACAGTAACCTACTGAAAGTAAAATTACCAGAAAGTTTGATATAACTTTTTTATATGAATAAATTTGTTTGCAACGATATTTTAGTTGTGAAACCTGGCACAATGTGTAACAATAAAAATTAATTCCGGTAACACAACATTTTAGTACGAAACGTTTTAACGATAACTCATTGAGTGAAAACTTTTTTTCTAAGCTTAAGTGAAACCCAAAAATTAAGTGAACTTTATAAAACACAATAATTGATTGGATTTCATTTGATGATGTATTTATACTTTTAGGTATATTAACCTAAAACATTTTAAAATTACGATCTTATTCTATAACTTTGTAAAAGTTTCATATTTACTTAAACATTAGTTTATTATTATTGATCTCACATTCGTGCGCAGTTGATTAAAAATTAATATTATAAAGAACCAAACATATAAAAGCTTAGTTAAGAGATAAGATAATGTATAGAGAAACATATAAAAAATTTTTAAATCAACTGCGCACAAATGTAAAGATAAATAATAATAAACTAATGGTTTTTAAGTAAATATGAAACTTTTACAAAGTTATAGAATAAGATCGTAATTTTAAAATGTTTTAGGTTAATATACCTAAAAGTATAAATACATCATCAAATGAAATCCAATCAATTATTGTGTTTTATAAAGTTCACTTAATTTTTGGGTTTCACTTAAGCTTAGAAAAAAAGTTTTCACTCAATGAGTTATCGTTAAAACGTTTCGTTGCTGAAATATTTGTGTTACCAGAACATTTTATTGTTACACATTGCAGGTTTCGCAACTAAAACTGTCGTTGCAAACACATTTTATTCATATAAAAAAGTTATAGAACTCTGGTAAGTTTACTTTCGGTAGTTTATATAACTTTTCTGGAAAGTTAATTTATTTTTTGACATTTTGTATAAAATGCCATCTAAAATGCCTATTTGTGCAATCTTCGAAATAGAATATTTTGTGTCTACACTCTTATGTGCCGATCGCATTATTTACCAATGCTAGTATTTTCCAAAAAACTTTTTTGTTTCAGTACTTATTTGTGCCAGGATTCTTTTGTGTTAATTGTAATTTAAGGTTTTTAAAATGATTAAGTGCTATATTTGTTATTTATTTATGGTAATATGCTAATATTCAACATCGAGTATACCGTAGGTGCTTGTCGCATGGATTTCATTCAGGCGCACTTGCTCAAAGCCTGCGGATGCATTCTCGTTACATCATACGTGACACATCTGTTATCAAAAAACACATTCTTGCACGCAAAGATTTTTTCTGCCTGGCACAAAAATTTAAATATTGCCCCATTCCACAGACGCAAATTTTGTTGGAAAACGAAATTTTTACAGACTGCGCCAAAAACTGCCTAACTCCTTGCGAATACTGGAGTTATTCCACCAGCATAAGTAGTGCGAATTATTTTGTGGTACAGGAATACAGCTACAACAGCGAACACAGTTTGGATATAGACGAGATCAACAACACCATTTGCGCGGACGAACGAGAATGAGTTCGCAAATCGGACTTTATTATACTAAGTGTGGCATTCCCACGTTTACTCTACACTGAAGTAAAAGAAGTATTCATAAGTTTATTTTCATTTTTTATTGAAAATATTCAACATAATTTTTTTTTCTGACAATTAAAATATAATATACACAAAGAAATTGAACTAAACATATAGACGTAATGTCTGTGTGCATTTGTGTGTGTGTTCCCTAACTTCTCCACAACTACTCAACAAACTAAGGTGAATGATGTATCATTGGAAAGCTTATACCCCGGGGAGTGTTATAAGGGTGTTGAAATTTTAAAAAAATGTACATGTAAATTTTAAGGGTTTTAAACGCGTTTTCACCAAGGAGGACACTATGGATTTTGAAAGTTGAAAAATTTTGTCTTTAAATTGGCTCAAACTTATTGGTAAGAATAATTACACATTGTAAAGCCAGAATATGATGTTTTTTAGTAAGATGAACCTGGACATCTTTATGCTGGGCAACTTTTTTCAGTAAGGAGGGTAATGACGTTTTTCCCAACCACAAAAAGGATTAGGCCAAATAAAATATCATTGCAATGTCTACAGTCCGGATATATCATAAAAAGCTTTATATTTTGAAAAAATTTGCATGGACATTTTTAGGCTGGACAACACATTTTCACAAAAGGAAAACCCCATGGACTTTGGAAGTTGAAAAATTTTTGTATTTGATTTAGCTCAACTTATTGGTAACAGTAAATAGTTAATGAAAACCAGAATATCATTTTTTTTGGAAAAATGGACGTGAACATTTTTATACTGGACAACACATTTTAATTAAAAAAAGGAGGGACTCACCTTCCAAAATACCAAACATATTTAGGTTAGATATATAAAAATTTATTGCACGGTATAATATACAGTAGTACATATATACACTTAATGGCAATAAATTTTGTTAGAAAAAATTAAACATGCATAATATACAATAATCATTAAACAATACACAATGATAAAAAAAGAAAAAAAAGTGAGTACAGAGCATTTTTTTCAGAAATTAAAAAAATTTGGTCCATTTTAAAGTGTCTTTGAGTTTTGATTAAAAAACTTTGACGGAACATGATTTAATAATATCTTGGTTAAGTGAATTCCAGATAGTGCAAACCCGAAAAGAAAAGAAAAATTTACGCAAGTTTAAGGTAGAAAAAGGAATTTTTAGTTTTACATCGTTTCCCCTGGTTTTATTAGCGCAGTTGTATTCAAAAACTCCAGACGAAGCAGCATCAATAGTACTATGTAATATTTTAAAGCAAAATACTAGATCATTTTGAATTCTTTGTAATTCAAGACTTTCCATTCCTAAGGCTGATAAGCGTTCACTGTAACAAGGTTTTTGAAGTAAACATCTTGCATAGAGTTTTTTAGTAAACAAGCGCTGCACATTTTCAATTTTTTAATATTTTTTTCAAGTAAGGTGACCAAACCGGAGTCTCGTACTCAAGCAGTGGACGCACAAACGTTGTGTAAGCGTGGATTAAAATGTCTTAATTTTTTTTTACCAAATATTTGAAATATCAAGGAAATTCTCGCCGAAGTTTTTCGAGCCACGTCTCTGTTACTCATAAAAGGTCAAAATTTACTATTGCTAAAACACTTAAAAGCTGTGGGTTTTTATTTTGTAAACTGTGTGCATTAAATAATTTACAGGAGAGACCTGCACTCACAGTTACCTAGCTCTGACTTCTTTTGTTAGAACACCGGAGCAACATAAAAATCGATTACATCTAAATCTTTATTGAATGAATGAATGAATGAAAAATCCTTTATTAGTTTTAAAACATTTTCATACATATTACTCAAAAATTTAAAAAAAAAATAAAATAAAATCAGTACAACTTTTTTATACAAGCAGGTTTAAAAACATACATTGTAAATACATATATCAAAAAGATGAAATAACTTAAATACATACATGCGAAATGAAATACAAGATATATATCCATTTATAAGTACGATTTGTATAGGATTTAAAAGTATGAAAACTATTAAAAAATAAAGGGAAGAAAGCACAGAGTCCAAAGACTACTAAATGTGCCTGTCAAATTTAGTAATATTGTCAAATTTTATTAGTTTAATTTTACTTTTAAAAGTTTTTAAATTAATTGAATTGATGGCAAATTCAGGTAAATTATTCCAAATTCTTGCTACTCTTAAGAAAAAAGAGTTAAAAAAATATGTCTTTGTTAGCTAATGGAATTAATAATTTTTTATTATGGTCATTTTTGCCCAAGTAAGTACCCCACTCAAAAAAGGTATCAAAAAAGAGATCAGTTAGTTGGTTTACAATAGAAAAACACATAGAAAGGTCAAATTTAATTCTTCTTTCCTCCAAGGATTCTAATTTAAGCGTTTTTAACCTTTCACATAGTTCGCTGATAGATTTAATCCACATTTGACAAATAGGCGTCTAGTAAAGAAGCGTTGCACATTTTCAATACAATCAATATCTTTTAATAAATACGGAGACCACACAGGTGTACAGTACTTCAAAATAGGTCGAATATAACTTCTAAATGCCGTAAGTAATGCATTTACATTGCTTGTTTAAAAGCATTGAAAAATTATGTTAACTATTTTGAATGCCTTTTTGGCGATAATATTCCAATGTTCAGTTGGTTTTAAGGTGTTTGATACCATTACAGTCAAATCACGTGCTTCTTTACTTAACGGTATTGTATTATCAATATACTAAGAAAACTCGGGATTTTTGTTACCCAAATAAACCACAGAGCACTTATGAGGAGCCAACTGTAGTTGCCACTTTTGTGACCACTTAATAAGTTTATTTGCTGATTCTTGTAGAATTTCGTTCTTGAAGTTTTGAGGTCGGATATGATATAGTTTGACATCGTCTGCAAAAAGCTTGCATGTGACATCAGATATCTCGATTGAAAGATCGTTTATAACAATTAGGAAAAGCAAGGGCCCAAGGACTGATCCTTGGGGCACCCCAGATATAACTTCAGTATATTTTGAGAAGCTTTCGTTGATGGAAACTCTTTGCTTGCGATTTGTTAGAAAGGCTGCAATCCAATAATATAGGTCACTGGAAATTCCATATGCTTTTAATTTATTTAGAAGTTTATTGTGAGATACCGAGTCGAAAGCTTTACTGAAGTCGATGTAAACTATATCAATTAAATAGTTATTTTCAATTGCTTTACTCCAATCCAAAAAAGATTCAAGTAACTGAGAGCATGTTGATCTTTTACGCAAAAATCCATGTTGAGCTTTACTTATTAATTTAAATTTTTTTAAAAAGGCAAAAATTTGGTCATAAATGCATGTTTCCATAATTTTACAAGCTATACATGTAAGCGATATAGGTCTATAATTGTTTGGATTACTTAAACACCCTTTTTTAAAATTGGTACCACAATAGCTGTTAATCCGCTGCAAGGCAATTGATGCGATTTAAAAGACACTTTAAAGACATAACTTAAAAGATCAGCTAAACAGTACGCTATTTTTTTAAAAACGATTGAGGGTAGCTTATCTGGGGTAGAACTTAGGGTAACTGACTTAATTTCGGCCACCTTTTTTTATTTTTTTGAATAAGTTTTTTCTGGCTTTTTCAATCAAGCCAAAATTTAGCCTAAAAATCAAACAATAGCTATATTTGTTATTCCTGTGCAAAATTTGAATATTTCTGTTACACTTAAAAATCAGTGAAGGTTTAAACTTTTTTTTAAAGTGTCCGAAGTTAAGGCGCGTGCCATTTATTTCGGCCACCTACAAAAAACTGGCCATAACTATTGCTTAAACGAACAATAAAAATTTCTAAAGGTTGCAAATTTACCCTTAGGTATTGTTCTTGGTACATATAACTTAATTTTTCCCGTTTGCGAACTTTAGTAGTTATTAGCAAGACTTAAAATAATTATGTCAAAACCTTAAAAAAACAAGTTTTAATAATTTGTATTTTTTGTTCAATTCTTAGTTTTGGCTTAAGAAATGTCAAAACAAAGTCAAACGAGCAAAAAAATTCTTTATAAATACGGTAGTACAATGATATTTAAAAACAGAAAAAAACGGCAGGTTTTTTAACCTAAATTTTCAGGTGGCCGAAATTAACGGAATCTTAAAATGCACAGTTAGTTAAACGCATTGCAAAATGATTTTGAAGAAAACATCAAAACATTAAAATTAACAACTTTGAGCCTTAAATAGAAGATATTTTAAGGTTATATATTGCTTCGTTCTAAATTTAATGCAGTTTAAACACAAAGCAAAAATTAGGAAAATCACAAAAAAATCACTTTTTGTATAAAATTGTTGATAATGTAGAATAACAAAATTAAAAAAAACTTTTGCAAAAACACTTTATTCAACATTAATCCAGTTACTTTTGTGCTAGTTCTTTTGTGTTTAAAAAATAAGCCAATTTTTTAACACCCTAAATTGGTGGCCGAAATTAAGGCGTGGCCGAAATTAAGTCAGTTACCCTATTTTGTTTTTCTGTTTTTAGGAGCTTTTAAGAGAAATCGGTTGTAAAATTTATAGTGGATAAAGAAATTCCATCAGGCACTTTTTTTCATATGTACATTAAAACCATCATCTTTGGTAAAGTTTTTAGAAAAAAACTGATTAAAAATTTCACTTTTTAGATCGTCATCATCAGTTATGTTACCTTTTTCATCAACTAAAGAGGAAATTCCCGAGTTATTTTTCTGAAGATTTTTAATGTATCTAAAAAACTTATTTCTGTCATTGGATTTAAGAATTTTGCGCTCTTTTGACTCATTATATTTAATTACTTCAGATTTAAATTTTCTATGTAATTTATTATATTCAGTTCTTGCTAAGGCGTCATTTCGGTTTTTCCAAAGTTTTAGGTTTTTTAGTTTTAATAATATAAATATATCTGGGATAGGTCGGTTTTTTAGCTTTATTTTTTAGACGTGTCGGAACATATTTCTTAATAGCTTCGTCAATGTGATGTTTAACGATATTCCAATGCATTTCTGCGGTGGAACTTTGTTGAAAAAGCCCTACAAAATCAATTGAAGAAATATAATTAATCATTTCCTCCCAATTGGCATTTTTAAAATCAAAAAAAAGTACCCTCGCACTTCTTGATCGGCTTGTGATTGCCAAAAATGTTAAAATCAATACTATTATGATCACTGTTTAATATAGGTTCCGTAACGGATACATTAAAAACTTGGTGGTCCTCATTACTTAAAATTAAATCAAGAAAATTTAAATTTCTTGTTGGTTCCGTAACTAACTGGGTAAAAGATTCTTTTATAAAGGTTTCAGAAAAAATATTTGGAAGATAAGCATTCTGAACAAAATTTTCTTGCCAAAACTTCTCACTGATATTAAAATCACCGGTTAAAACAACTGGAAAGTTAATATCTGATAAAAAAGAAAGCGCTTGACAAAATAATTCGGCATATTCTTTAGAACTGTTTGGCGGACAATAAAAACAGATATTCCTGCAAGGGTTTTCGCCTAAAATATCTACAATTACTATTTCCGATGCTGAAAAACGATCCGGCAATAAAATTTGTCAGGATTTAAACTCATTTTTTATGAAGATGACGACACCCCCACCTAATTTTATTTTACGATCGCAGCGGTAGACATTGTAGGCATTGCTAAGATTAATCATACTGTCCGTAACTTCTTGGTTGAGCCAGGTTTCGGTAAAAGCAAACATATCATATAAATCTGAGGATAATATATGGTTTAGTAAATTTCGATTTTCAAAACTAAGTAAACTTCGAACATTTGCATATTTACACTTTAAATAGCACTTGTTACTCAAAACTAAACTACTAAATGTGTTTCTTCCCGTTAGAAGTTTTCCGGAGCAGTATTGTTAACTCTTTGCCATTTACTCAGCTCAACATTGTACACATACTTAACAATACTAAAAACACCTCTGTCTTTACGAACAGAAAAACTAGCATTTTGAATACCCTGCTCACGAAGTTTAGCAGTCATATTAAACGCTTTTTTTCTGAGGTCGGAAAATTCGCTAGAAATATGACGCTTTTCGTATGGCATAGATTGACGTAATTTTAGGTTTTTTACGCTTATCTTTCCATTCATTTTTACTTCCTCCCAGCGACCGAGAAGGTTTTTGGCGTGTAAAGCACCCTGCCCGTCATGATTAAGCATTGTGATTTTAATCAATCGGTTGTAACGGGGGGTTTTTTGCCTACCAAGTCGCTCCACTGCAGCCACATGCTTCCAAGATTCGCTCAGCTCCAATTCATCAAAAAGATTTTTTAAACTTTGAAAAAGTTCGGTCAACTTTTCTTCAGGCGGTTTGTTAAGGTTAGAAAGGACGACCTGAGTCTTCATTTCTTTTTCTGAAAGAATCTCCTTCAGTTGATGGTAGACCGCACCTGGAGCTTCAGAGTGGAAAATTCCATGTTTTGCAATGTCTACATATGATTTTTGACACGGGGACATTGGTAGAATCGGCGTTGATGACACTCGTTAAGCTAGTGAGGTTGTCCATAATTTTGGGAAGATCCCTGGACAGGTAATTTTTTAACTGGGTGACAGCAAGGCCGGTCTGCGCAATTTCATCAGATAAATCCTGCAAAGATGGCGAAGTTTCTGAACAGGTCGAATTCTTTCTGGGAGATCCAGGAGCAGCGTGGGGTCTGGAACATTCCGGTTTCAAACAATAAAACTGAAAAAAGTTTCCTGGTAAATCAAGGAGCTGTTTAGTCGACCCACTTGGTTTGAAATTGGTGAGCCCCAAACACCAAAAGTAATGAGCATCTTCGCAGTTAAAGCAGAGTACATGCGATACATGCAGTTCCCCACATGGCTTGGAGCATGTAACACAAATGTCGCTGCTGGAAAAGTCGTCGGTCGGAAGCGACGCCTTGTCTGGATCTTTCATGGCGTCATTAAAAGAAAGTTAAGAAGAGACGGGATGAAATAGAAAAGGGCCGTTGGCAATTATTATGTCCAAAATAAACCCAATAATTAGGCAAAAGAGGCGAGAAACAACTGTTTTGAAAAGACTTTTACACGTTTTTCAAGATGTATGCGCCCATGAATTAAAATGGATCAGAAGACAGGCTATTAGGAGTAAGCAAAAAAAGGCACGAAAAACAAAGAAACAGATGTGAAGCAAAGTTATAAAGTAGAAGACGTATAGGACGACTTACAACAGTCAAAAAAATAGCTTGAAAAGTCCAAAAATAGATGAACTTCTGTTGAAGAAAAATACTACTTGACGTTGAGAAGGGAAGACTCAGTTTATATTAAACAGAGATGTGCGGTTTTGTAGTAATTACCGTGCTGGATGCGGTATACTCACATGTTATAGGAAAAGATTAACAATGTGTTTTAACTATGAAAAATTTTAACTATGATGTGTTTTGTAATTTTTACAAATGCCCCAAATTATAATCATATCAATCTGAGATTTTCCTCATTTTTATATTTCACTACGTAAGTTCGCTTCAAGTTATAAATATGATAGTATGAAATTTTTTCCATGTTCTGATATTTCATTGCGTAAGATTATGGGCCAAAAAGAATTAGTTTTGCATGCGTTTGCGGGCTAAAATATGTACGGAATCAGAAACGAGACCATGTATCTACTTAATAATGGAGAATCACGACAGTTAATTCGATGTACACAAAGGTCTTGAGAATATTAAAAATAATTTGTATATGACAAAAAAACAAGATCATACTACACGTAAATTAGAACTAAACAAAAAAAAAACAATTATTCCAAAAAAACAGGTGATTGTAAACTTTTGCTTCCTCATTTTTTTCCAGTCTTATGCAAATTATTTTCAATTCTTTTCGAGACCTTTGTGTCCATTGAATTAACCGTTGTGATTCTCCATAGCGCAATCTTATTCTAATTTGGGAGGCGGGGCGTCATCCAGGGGCGGACTGCTCATTTTTTTCTTTCAGAATCTTGTGGATTTTTCATAACTTTTCACTAATAATCCTTCTTTACGTTAAAACTTTTTGCACCCCTCCTATCCCTGCGGAAAATTTGAGCAAAATTTCCACCCTCCAAATTCATTATTAAAAATGGGTTATTTCTGTTAAAAAAACCGGAATGTCGCGGAGGGGGATTTTGAAGCAAGGGCCCCATTTAGAGTCTGTGTATATGGCAGCTCACTCCCCATTGGCTTTAAAGCCCAATCGCGCACGCGGCGGCCTATTAAAAGGTTTTAGCGGGCCAGAGGCTAACAACTAAAGCGCTTCTTCTCTGGCTCACATTTGATTTTGCGCGCGTTGTTTCAAATAAAAAGGAGACGCAAACCAGCGTGGGAATTGCGCCAGCCAGCTGGCTGATTTGAGTGACCTTAGCCCACCCTTGGTTTCTATAAAGCAGCCAAGCAGCAAAGTGACAAACAGGTTCTTTATAGCAGAAACAGGGTCCGTTGGGTATTTTTTGCTTTACTTAACACAGCGCTGGTAGCGTCCCTTATTTTATTTCCCTTTTTTGTTTTTTGTTTGTAATACTAAGCGTGTTTAATATTTGTTATTTGTAATACTAAGCGTGTTTATTTATAAAGAAATTTTAAAAATATGTTTTTATATTTTTAAAATTCCTTTAACATTTTGAAAATATTTTTTTAAAATATTTCTGTATTCCTATGTATCTTATTTTTAAAATTCTTTTCAAGATTTTTTTCTTAAGATTCTTATTAAGAATTCTTTTTTTTTCTTAAGATTCTTAATTCTTTTTAAGGTAGAACAATACAGTTGCAAAATTTTCGCCAAGTTTCCCCAAAACACGTTTTCGGGGGGTCCTGATTACGAATCCAACCTCTGTTTTTCGATTCAACCACTCGGGGGGCGCTAGGGGGGTGAAACTTCCCCCCTTGGGGGGCATTCTGACTATATACCAGTTTTACCTCAAAACCACCTCAAAACACATACTCAGGGGTTTTCTTGGGCCCTGATTACGAATCCGACCTCCGGTTTTTGATTTGACCCCCCACGGGGGCGCTAGGGGGTGCAACCCCCCCCCTTGAGGGGCATTCTGACTATTAACCAGTTTTACCTCAAAACCAGTTCAAAACATGTACTCAGGGGTTTTCATAGGTCCTGATTACAAATCCGACCTCCGTTTTTTGATTGACCCCCCGGGGAGCGCTAGGGGGGTGCAACCCCCAACCTTCGGAGGCATTCTGACTATATACCCGTTTTACCTCAAAACCACCTCAAAACACATACTTGGGGGTTTTCGTAGGTCCTGATTATGAATCCAACATCCGTTTTTTGATTTGACCCCCCAGGGGGGCGCTAGGGGGGTGCACCGACTCCCCTTGGGGGCATTCTGACTATATACCGGTTTTACCTCAAAACTACCTCAAAACACATACTCGGGAATTTCAGAGGTCCTGATTACAAATCTGACCTCCGTTTTTTGATTTGACTCCCCAGGGAGGCGCTAGGGGGGTGCAACTCTCCCCCCCCCCCTTGGGGGGCATTCTGACTATATACCAGTTTTACCTCAAAACACGTACTCGGCGGTTTTCATAGGTCCTGATTACAAATCCAGCCTCTCTTTTTTATTTGACCCCCTGGGGGCGCTAGGGGGGGTGCAACCCCTCCTCCTTGGGGGGCATTCTGACTATATACCAGTTTTACCTCAAAACCACCTCAAAACACGTTTTCGGCGTTTTTGTAGGTCCTGATTATGAATCCGACCTCCAATTTTTAATTTAACCCCCCCAGGGGGCGCTAGAGTGTTTAACCCCCCAGGGCATTCTGACTATATACCGGTTTTACATCAAAACATGTTTTTGGGGATTTTCGTAGGTCCTGATTACAAATCTGACCTCTTTTTTTGATTTGACCCCGGGGGAGGCGCTAGGGGGTGCAACCCCCTCCCTTGGGGGCATTCTGACTATATACTGGTTTTACCTCAAAATCACCTCAAAACACGTTTTTGGAGGTTTTTATAGGTCCTGACTATGAATCCGACCTTTGTTTTTCGATTTGACCCCCGGGGAGGGGCGCTAGGAAGGTGCATGTGCAACTTCCCCCCCTTGGGGGGCATTCTGACTATATACCAGTTTTACCTCAAAACCACCTCAAAACACGTACTCCGGGGTTTTCGTAGGTCCTGATTACAAATCCGACCTCCGTTTTTTTGATTTGACCCCCCGGGGGGCGCTAGGGGGTATAACATTATTAAGCCCGGGGGAGATTCATCAAATATCGTTCAAATAATTTTTGATTTTTTTATTCTGTGCACCACTATTAAGAGGGGTAAATTCTTTAAAAATCGTTAAAGTAAATTTCGATTTTTTTTTTCGGTGAAACATTATTAAGCCAGGGGGAATTCCTTAAAAACCTTAAAAACTGTTCAAATAAATTTTGATTTTTTTTTCTGTGCACCATTATTACAAAAGGAGGGGGAAAGGGTTAAAATAAATTTTGATTCTTTTTTGTGCATCATTACTAAGAGGGGGAGGCATTTTTCAGAAATCGTTCAAATAAATTTTGATTTTTTTTTCTCTCTGTGAACTATACATTATTAAAAAGCAGGATGAAAATCTTCAAAAATCGTTCAAATAAATTTCGATTTTTTTTCTGTGCAACATTATTAAGCCAAGGGGGAATTCCTTAAAAACTTTTCAAATAAATTTCGATTTTTTCTTCTGTGCACCATTATTACAAAAAGAAGGGAAAATTCTTTATAAAGTGTTAAATAAATTTTGATTCTTTTTTGATTCAAGCAGGCGGAAAATCTTCAAAAATCGTTCAAATAAATTTCGATTTTTTTTTCTGTGCAACATTATTAAGCCAAGAGGAAATTCCTCAAAAACTGTTCAAATAAGTTTCGATTTTTTTTTCTGTGCATTATTATTACAAGAGGAGGGGGAAATTCTTTATAAAGCGTTAAAATAAATTTTGATTCTTTTTTGTGCAACCATTATTAAGAGGGAGAGGGGAGGAATTTTTCAGAAATCGTTTAAATAAATTTCGATTTTTTTCTCTCTGTGAAATATACATTATTAAAAAGCAGGGGGAAAATCTTCAAAAATCGTTCAAATAAATTTTGCTTTTTTCCTGTGCAAAATTATTAAGCCAGAGGGAATTGTTTAAAAACTGTTTAAATAAATTTTGATTTTTGTATTCTGTGCACCATTATTAAAAGGGGAAAATTTTTTAAGAATCGTTCAAATATATTTCGATTTTTTTCTGTGCACCATTATTAAGAGGGGGGAAAATCTTTAAAAAATCGTTCAAAAAATAAGTTTCGATTTTTTTATGTACAACATTATTAAGCCGGAGGGAGATTCATCAAATATCGTTCAAATAATTTTCGATTTTTTTATGTACAACATTATTAAGTCAGGGGGAGATTTATCAAATATTGTTCAAATAATTTTCGATTTTTTTTATTTTGTGCACCATTATTAAGAGGGGTAAATTCTTTAAAAATCGTTCAAGTAAATTTTATTATTAAGAGGGAAAAATGTTTTTAAGAATCGTTCAAATAAATTTTTATTTTTTTCTGTGCACCATTATTAAGAGGGGGGAAAAATCTTTAAAAAATCGTTCAAAAAATAAGTTTCGATTTTTTTATGTACAACATTATTAAGCCAGGGGGAGATTCATAAAATATTGTTCAAATAATTTCGATTTTTTTTATGTACAACATTATTAATCCAGCGGGAGATTCATCAAATATCGTTCGTTCAAATTCGATTTTTTTTGTTTTGTGCACCTAAAAGGGGTAAATTCTTTAAAAATCGTTCAAGTAAATTTCGATTTTTGTCTGTGCAAGATTATTAAGCCAGGGGGGATTCCTTAAAAATTGTTCAAATAAATTTCAGTTTTTTTTATTTTGTTCACCAATTATTAAAGGGGGAAAATTCTTTAAAAATGATTAAAATAAATTTCGATTTTTTTTCGGTGCACCATTATTACAAAGAGAAGGGGAATTCTTCAGATTTTCAATAATTTAATCCTATATTTTGATGTGTTTAAAACTAGATTTTTTGAAAGCTAAGAACACAAGAATTTTTTTAATCGATTGCGCGTAAAAATGAATGAACAAAACGAATTTTCTGTACATAACAAAATAATTTACAATATTTGACCGAAATTAAGTACAAGTTCAAATAACTTCAAGCAAAAAACCTTTTTTAACAAAAAAAATTTATAAAAATAGGCAAAAATAAAGTTTTTTTAAAGAAAAATCACATACAAAAAAAAACATGTTTTAAGCATAAAATTGTCATAATATTTTTAATTTTGTTTTCAAAATCTTATTTTTTTAATTTTATTGGATGCAGATTGAATAGTTTAAATTAAGAAATTGTCTTGATTTTTTTATTTGTGTAAAACTGGTAAAGATATTTCCAGAAAGCTAAGAACATGAGAATTTTTTAGTGGATTGCACACGTGCGTAAAAAAAGACTAATCAAAAAGGAGAGTTTTCTTAAATTGTAAAATCAAAGCTGTTAATTCAAAAAATTAACATATGAAAGATCATAAGTACTTTTTAACTGCTTTTCAATTATTTTGATTTAATTTGATGAACAAAGCCTTGATCGCCAAAAACTTAAATTTAAATAGTTTAATTTCCACCTGTAAATAAGTAAATAGAAGAGCGACAGGACAGTCCCCCCATTTCAAAAAAGCTGCCCCCCGTTTTTGAATTGCCCCCCACCCAATAAAACCTCGGGGGGGGGTGCAGTGCACAGGTCTGGTGGATTGCACACGTGCGTAATAAAAGACTTATCAAAAACGTGATGTTTTTTAAATTATAAAAGCAAAGTTCTTATTCAATAAATCACCCTGAAATAAAGTACTTTTTGACTGCTTTTATATTATTATTTTTACTTAATTTGATGAAACAAAGCACTGATCGCCAGAAATTTATAAATTTAAATAGTTTAATTTTGACCAGAAAATAAAATGAATGAGAGCGTGACACGAAGATCCTGCAAACAACGGTCCTACAACACGACAACCTCAGGAATGAGGTGGGGTACAAAAGGACGGTCCTGAAAAAATGCGTGAGTAGTGCTACTGTTGCAACGTTGAGAAAAACAATATTTTTACAACATTAAAAAGCGTTTAAACCATTTAAAATAGATCGAAAATAAAATACACAAAAGATTTTAAACATTTACTGTCTTATTTTAAAGATAATTTGGAATACAGTTTTAAGCATTTTTTTACTCTTTAAAGTTGATTTTTTTTGG